>CM075342.1:59567658-59851726 GCA_037788925.1 Mytilus galloprovincialis
AAAATGTAATACAAACGACTCATACAAAATCCAAAGTTATGGCATTAAAACAAGTCACTCTAGATGAAGACAACAGCGCGATACCATCATACATACCAAAATAATATTGCATTCATATAAAAATGATTTCAAAAGTTGCTTAATTGAACAACATACATTATTAAGAAATTCTTAATAAACATTCCTTTTATGATATTGGAACTCTTAGTTCAGTTTGAAAAAAAAAAAGAAAAAAAAAACAGAAAAGCATAAGATGAATTGTAATTCTCACGTCGAAAAACTATGTTCATATATACTGATAACAGTATTCACATGCAGAACTACATTTGTACATTCATATGTAGAATAAGTATGTGCATATATAGAAAAAAAGTATATGCTTATGAATATAAAAAAGAAGATGTGGTATGAGTGCCAATGAGACAACTGTCCACAAGAGACCAAAATGACACAGACATTAACAACTATAGGTCACCGTACGGCCTTCAACAATTAGCAAAGCCCATACCGCAAAATCAGCTATAAATGGCCCCGATATGACAATGTAAAACAATTCAAAAAAGAAAACTAACGGCCTTATTTATATAAAAAATGAACGAAAAAAATGTTAATATGAAGTTAACTATTTGCAAATATATATTAAAAAAAAATGGTAAACGATGTACATATGTAGTAAAAGTATAGGAAAAGTAAGTGCATATAACGTAAACTATATTCATATATATGAAAAGTATGTGTATATATAGAAAAAAACATGTGAAGATATTGAAAAGTATGTGCATTCATGTATATTTAAACATATGTTCGTATTCGGCAGCTACGGCGTTCCATAAAGTAGTCTCTTTAGCAAAACAGCGCATATCTATAAGATCACGTGTAACTTGTGCGCACAAGTTGTGTAACTTGCGCATACAAGTTGTGTGACTCGTGCGCACAAGTTGTGTAACGTGGTCATCTAATTACCTATTAAGGTGACATCGAAGATTGCCGAAGGTAATATAACCTGATATCATTATAGACATATTCATAGAAAGCAAACTTGTGCAATTGTATTTTTTCAAGGTCTGCTTTGTTTTATAATATAGGTAAAAAATATACGTTCACCATCGTTTTTGTGTATCGAATCAGTCAATCAATTGATTCTGAGATCTCCCTTGTTTCACTTTCCATGTTGACATTCGTTTCCTTTTAATAAACTAACACGTCTACTTCATGCGTAACTCATCTTTAGCTAAGGGTATAAAGTGAAGGTCATATGAATGCAGATACAACGAGGTCGAATTATTCACTTGCAAGTGAACAATTCATTAGCGATGTTTCTTATTCTATTTTGACGAGGTTGAACCATACAGGCTGCTATAGGCGAATTATCATTTCCCTATGTCACTGTTGTTAATGATTGAACTAAACAAAAACCCATATATTTTATTTTTATTCATATCTCGTAGCTGATACCCTTTAAATGTATAATTAACTTAGTTTGACGACCCAGATGAAATTACGACTTCTGTATCACGATTAATACCGACATTTAAAGAACTACATTCTCCCTACACGATATCGTCGATCTAACGACCACATATTGACAAGATAAGGCTACGTAATGAGTAATTTGTTTTTAATTTCAGATCTTGATTCTGACCAAATAACTTGATGAAAACATTCGTTAAAAAAGTCATTTGGCGGGGATAAGTAGATTAAAAGTAAAATCACAAAAATACTGAACTTCAAGGAAAATTCAAAACGGCCAGTCCCTAATGAAATGGCAAAATTAAAAGCTCAAACACATTAAACGAATAGATAGCAACTGTCATATTCCTGACTTGTTACAGTCATTTTCTTGTGGATTGAACCTGGTTTTATAGCTTGGTAAACCTCTCACTTGTACATGTATGACAGTCGCATCAAATTCCATTATATTGATAACGATGCGTGAACAAAACAAACAGACGCAATATGCAAAAAAGCCAAAAACAGGGATACAACACTGTGTTATAATATCAATCACCACAAAATCAAACAAATATTTAACAAAGAAGCACAAAAAGGCATATATCAAATTTAACAACCTGTTTTTTTCTGTTTTTTCAATAGATTCCTTCAACATACTAGTAGTCATCAAACCTTGAATTATCTAGTGATAGTATATAATCTGTATAGCGGAACGTGTAAATAAATATAATTGTATCTTCCTTCATTCTTCGTGAGAAGCTCATCTATATAAATATCAACAGGAAGTAGAGCACTGTTTGTAATCATATACTATTTTTATGTTCATAAATGAAACATTTACACTATCAATGATTACTACAAGAACGATGAATAAGGCAAAGTAGTATTCCGCTGTTGGACAATCATAATTCAGCTAAGCAAAAACAAATCCGTGTCACAAACTTAAACCGATTGAAACACGTCAATTATAAGGGCAATACACCGGAACAACAAAAACATTGATCTACAACAAAAGCAAACACCACCATACATGGAAACGAACTGTAAATAGATAAACTCATCATAGATACCAGAACTAAATTTTGTATATACGCCAGACACGCGTTTCGTCAACAAAAGACTCATCAGTGACGCTCAAATCCAAAAAAATTAAAAAGGCCAAATAAAGTACGAATTTGAAGAGCATTGAGGACCAAAATTCCCAAAAGTTTTACCAAACACAGCTAAGGTAATCTATTCCTGAGGAAGAAAAGCCTTAGTATTTCAAAAAAATCAAAATTTTGTAGACAGTAAATATATAAATATAACCATATCAATGATAACTCATTTCAGCACAAACAGTGCTGACTACTGGGCTTTTGATACCCTTGGGGAAATAAATCTCCACCAACAGTGGCATCGACCCAGTGTTTGTAAATAAACCTATCATAGATACCAGGACTAAATTTTGTATATACGCCAGACGCGCGTTTCGTCTACAAAAGACTTATCAGTGATGCTCGAATCCAAAAAAGTCAAAAAAGGCCAAATAAAGTACGAAGTTGAAGAGCATTGAGGACCAAAATTCCTTGAAGTTTTACCAAACATAGAGGTAGAAAAGCCTTAGTATTTCAAATAATTCAAACAATTTGTAAACAGTTAATTTATACTGTGAATTAAACATTTTGACTATTATGGCAATGCAAGACTAGCCAAGAAAATAGTCTTTTGGTATCACAAGCGAGACAATTAAGTACCATCAATTAGATATATACTATGAAGCGAAAGATGCCAAAAGGGCATTCAAACTAATAAATTGTAAAATGTATACTAGTATCCAATTCTTATATTCGAAATTAGGAATTTATTTTTTGTCATAGTTTGTCGCATATAGATATAAGAAGATATGGTATGAGTTATCTTTCTATCAAAGTCATTATTTGTAAAAGTAAACAATTATAGGTTAAAGTACGGCCACTAACTTGGAGCATTGGCATCCACCAAGCAGTAAGATATAAAGAGCCACAAAAACGAATTCAAACAGAAAAACCAACAGTCATTTCTTTATAAAAAAAAGACGACAAACGACAACCACTGAACATCAGGATCCCGATAGGGGCAAACAAATTCAGCGGGTTAGAACGTTTTATCTAGCGCCAACCTACACCCTTACCTAAAACAGTGGTGTACCAGTACGATATGAAACATTAATTGAACAAAAGCTCAACTCATCAAAGTATGAATACTAACAGACTTTAGACAAAAGTTATATTTTCCATGAAAACCAAGTACCAAAGTTAGATTAAAATCCACAAAAAAATATATCAAAGTAAAAACCAGTATGTAATAATTTTGACAAACAACTGGTCACATCTGGACCACTCAAACATAGTTAGTTGAGAAGGATCTTTAACGTGCAAAGATTTGATTTGATCATTTTTATGCACGAAATCAATGTTGTTTGATTGAGTCATATAACATTTAATCATACTTCTTAAGTTAACATATTCATATTTAAAACTTGCCGACTTGTTGATATCGACACCAATTCATTAAAATAGATCTCCTTACTCAATGAATTAAAGAAAATGAAGACAAAATACAAAAAAAAAAAATAAAATCAACTTGCCTGGAGGAACACAGCATGGAAGTGTGATAATATTTTGCATACCTTCAACTTTATAGGTTTTTTTTTCATTATCGATATTGTATGATTAGGTGTAAATTGATTTTAGTTTTAAGAGAACAATATCTACCTATTTATCTATCTGTCAATTTAGTGCTAACGGTCACCAGGGGACAGGTTGATTTTAACAAATTTACACTTGAATGAATGGCAACGTGTTTTTTTTTCAAATTGAATCGCTAAGTTAAATGACAGGAAAATAACCCGGTTCATTTAACCATGAAGTCAACATACTACTTTTTCAACCTATAACTGTATTTAGCTAAAAAAATAAATTAAAGACAGAACGGCATAAATATTTGTTGGAATTGGTTGAATAATAATCGATTTAATGTTAAAAACAATGACTACCTAGAAAAAAGTAAAAACACAAAAATATTGAATTCCGAGGAAATATAAATAAGAAAGTCCCTAATCATATCATTCAAAATGCAAAAGCAAAAGCTTAAACACATCAAACGAATGGATAATAACTGTCATATTCCTATTTTAGAACAGGCATTTTCTTATTTTTATACATGGTTTATTAAACCTGGTTTTAAAGCTAGCTAAACCTCTCACTTGTATGACAGTTTCATGAAATTATATATTGTAAACGTCGTGTGAACAAAACAAACAGACATAATAGATAAAAAATGTCAAAAATAGGGGTACAGTAGTCAAAATTGTGTTATAACCTTAATCACTATAAAAACAAACAAATATGTAACTAAGAAGCACAAAATGGCATATACACCAAGCATATTAGCAAAAAATTGAAGACAAGAATAAACAAATTTAACGTACAGTGGGGATCACTTCTAACTTCTCATCAGAACTGTCTGAATAATCTGTCAAAACACGATTCTAAACTGTCCTAGAACATTTCTACATAGGGTAGCACTGTTCTATGTAGAACTCTCAGAATCAGATTAAGGTAGGTAAAACTGACCAAATCAGTTCTAGTTAGAACTTTCATGATCAGATTTAGGGTAGAACTGTCTAAAACTTTTCTAGGTAGAACTGTTCTAGTCGTAGAACTGTCAGTAAAACTGACCAAATCCCTTCTAACAATAGAACTGTCAACAGAGCTGACTAAATCAGTTATAACCGTAAAACTGGCAGCAGAACTGTCTAAAACTGTTCTAACCGTAGAACTGACCAAAACCTGTCGGGATTGTAGAACAGTTCTAAACAACGTCACCTCAGTTAGGATATCTCACTGGTCACCATTCAGTGTTATTATTAACGAGAAATGTTAAAACAGTGCTGTGATAAGAATATTTTAATATAAAATATCAAATTCTTTTGTCTTATTTATATTTAAAACAAAGAGTTCTTAAAACTGTTATATGGATAGAACTGAATAAATAAACACTAGACGTAGAAGTGACCAAATTAGTTCTAATCGTAGAGCTGCTCTAGTCGTAGAACTGTTTAAAACTAGGGTAGAACTGTCAGTCAATTTCAGTCAGTTCTAGGTAGAACTGTCTAAATCAGTTTTCGGTAGAACTGACCAAATCAGTTCTAGGTTAGAACTGTTCTAGCTAGAACTGTATAAAAGGTGTCAGGATGACAGTTCCATATACTAACCTAGAACAGTTCTCCTGACAGATGAGAGGTTTGAAGTGATGTTCACTATAGTACAATGTATATATATGTATCAAAAAACGCAAAAAGACATGTAGACAAAGCACACCAGCAAAAACGAAAGACAAGAATACAAAAATGGTGTACAATAGTAAATTATGGGATGTATATAAGTACAGAGCCATGCCATATGCACATAAGAAACACCAAAAAGACACACAAAGACAATGGACATGCTTATAAGAGTTCCCGTCTTGCAAATAGTTGTGTAAATCACAGAACCACACCATATATACATATAAGTCCATGTTATAATCGATCATAAATCTGCAATGACACTAACAGACAAACACTAACAATAGTATGTTACATTAGAGGAATAATTTGAAACTAATTCTATACATATATATATATATTTATATATAAAGAAGATCTTGTATAATTGCCAATCAGACAAATATCCACCAAAATTCAAAGAAGTGGATGTAAGCAATTAGAGGCAACCGTACGGTGTCCATCATTAAGGGAAGAAACTTATTCTGTTTAGTCGGCTGTGAATGTCCCTACATCGAAAATATAAAGCAATTTTAATTTAATAAAACTTACAGCCTATTTTATAACAAAACAATTTACGAAAACAAATACAACATGAACAACCAGCAACCACTGAACTACGGAAGTTTACAAAAAAGAATATGGCGTGGTTTAACATTATTGTGATCACTCAACAATCCGCTAACCTGTGACAGTGGCCTTACAGCACAATATAAGGACGGTACTATAAAAACAATTTGCTTAACTAAAAAAATGGTATGAGTCACAAAAGCAACTTGTTTAACTTGTTTAACCCCGCCATATCATGTATGTATGTATGTGCCTGTCCTAAGTCAGGTTAAACCCCGCCATATCATGTATGTATGTATGTGCCTGTCCTAAGTCAGGAGCCTGTAATTCAGGGGTTGTCGATTGTTTAACCTGTTTAACCCCGCCATATCATGTATGTATGTATGTGCCTGTCCTAAGTCAGGTTTAACCCCGCCATATCATGTATGTATGTATGTGCCTGTCCTAAGTCAGGTTAAACCCCGCCATATCATGTATGTATGTATGTGCCTGTCCTAAGTCAGGTTTAACCCCGCCATATCATGTATGTATGTATGTGCCTGTCCTAAGTCAGGTTAAACCCCGCCATATCATGTATGTATGTATGTGCCTGTCCTAAGTCAGGAGCCTGTAATTCAGTGGTTGTCGATTGATGATGTGTTACATATTTGTTTTCCGTTAATTTGTTGTATTCAAATATTGCCGTTTGTTATTTCGTTTGAATTGTTAATCAAAGTAATACTCACAATATCAGTTGTTGTTTGAAAATGAACATTTTGTTATGAATCAGAACACAACCATTATACCATGAATTGTCGATTTTGTATCATGTTTCTCCAAATCTCAGGGGGTAGTAAAATAAATTGATACTGGGTCCACTCAAGTAACTTTCATCATTAAATTATGGACATTTTAATATCTGTTAGTAAATTATTTATACGTTTATTCAAATTTAATGGGAATATAAGAACAAATGATATATAAGAGTCTTGTGGCGTTCTGAAATTCAAACTTTTGAACTTCTTCTAAAGTATTATTTCAGAGCAAAACGTGTACTCTTTTACACAAGTGGTATGTCCAAAACGTATTACTAAAAGCAGAAACATATAATTATAATTTTCAGCGTTTCGAAGTATAGAGGAAAATTAATGTACTAACGGTTCTTTCAAATATATGTATGGACACGTGATAATAATTATAGTATCACGTGAATGGTCACTTTTCGCGGATTTATTTCCCTTTTAGATCATTCTCTCGCCAACTTCGAACTGGTGAAGATGAACACCGATTTAGACGATTCAATTAAGGCAGTTATTCTACATGAGGTGAAAAATGCAGTTTCCTCTTTACAGCAAGATCTTCTAAACAGCATAACTACAGTGATGGATAGTAGGCTTTCGTCTTTCCAGTCAAAACTGCAACAGTCACAGCAGAAGATTTCCCAAACTCAGATAGCTAAGCTTGAAGAAACCATGACTGACAATTATAGTTTTCAGCGTAAAGGAAATGAAAACCAATATCGCCATGAGGTGAAAGTGTTAACCAAGTTGAAAGAAGCTAAAGCTAACCTGAAAGCTAAAAGAATTAGGAATTGATTCAGTGCAGACAGCAAAGATGAAGATTGTTGAAGGTATTGACTTATTGCGTGAAAGGCAAAAACTTATAAAACTGGCCGACTCTTCCTTGTTTGGATGGAAAGTCGTCAGTGATTACGTAGCTAATCCAATCGCTGACGACTCAGAAGACGAAAAGAAGATGATGAGGGCTCAGTCTAGAGCAGAAAGAAAGAGTAAGGCGGAAAAGTTAAGAAAGGCAAACCAAGACTAACACCTTTAAGCAGAAATCTAGTCTTGTGGGCGATCCGAAATTATAAATTGTGTTTGATATATGTTTTGTTATATATTAGTATAGTGTGTACTACATAATATATGTCTCTGCTAAAAACAAGAATACGAGAAAGGAAAAACGTGGTGAAGAAAATGTAGGACCAACAACTTAAACAGTACAACTCAAAAAAAGTCATCGTTATTATAATCGATGACTGACGAATCAAATTTAACGCCAAACTATATTATTCCACTGCATGTTGATTTTGATAGTGAAATCAACATTTGATTGGTTGAAATGTTCACACGTGACGTCGAACAAAACTTCATATTCACCTCTGAGTATCATATTCCCCTTGACATGTCGGAACTAAATCGTGCGATGTTTCGCGCGGTTATGTACATAACGTCTTGACTTCTTATTTTCTAAATAACTTAATCAAATATCATTATCCCGTACTACAGAAGCACTGGAATGCCATGCAATAAAAAATTTCAACTTGTGCGCACAAGTTACCAACTTTCGCACACAAGTTACTAACTTGCGCGCACAAGTTACTCGTGATCTTATAGACATGCGCTGTTTTACTAAAGAGACTACTTTATGGAACGCCGTAGCTGCCGAATACAAACATATGTTTATATACATGAATCCACATACTTTTCAATATCTGCACATGTTTTTTTCTATGTATACACATACTTTTCATATATATATGAACATAGTTTACTTTATATGCACACACTTTTCTATATATGCATATATATATGCGCATTTTTTATATATCTATTTGCACATAGTTAACCTCATATGCATATACTTTTTTTCTATATATGCACATACTTATTCTACATATGAATATACAAATGTAGTTCTGCATGTGAATACTTTTCTCAGTATATATGAACATAGTTTTTCAATGTATTCACTGAATAACACGCCATTAGTGGTAATAATCCTTGTGTTAAAATGTAATACAAACGACTCATACAAAATCCAAAGTTATGGCATTAAAACAAGTCACTATAGATGAAGACAACAGCGCGATACCATCATACATACCAAAATAATATTGCATTCATATAAAAATGATTTCAAAAGTTGCTTAATTGAACAACATACATTATTAAGAAATTCTTAATAAACATTCCTTTTATGATATTGGAACTCTTAGTTCAGTTTGAAAAAAAAAAAAAAAAAAAAAACAGAAAAGCATAAGATGAATTGTAATTCTCACGTCGAAAAACTATGTTCATATATACTGATAACAGTATTCACATGCAGAACTACATTTGTACATTCATATGTAGAATAAGTATGTGCATATATAGAAAAAAAGTATATGCTTATGAATATAAAAAAGAAGATGTGGTATGAGTGCCAATGAGACAACTGTCCACAAGAGACCAAAATGACACAGACATTAACAACTATAGGTCACCGTACGGCCTTCAACAATTAGCAAAGCCCATACCGCAAAATCAGCTATAAATGGCCCCGATATGACAATGTAAAACAATTCAAAAAAGAAAACTAACGGCCTTATTTATATAAAAAATGAACGAAAAAAATGTTAATATGAAGTTAACTATTTGCAAATATATATTAAAAAAAAATGGTAAACGATGTACATATGTAGTAAAAGTATAGGAAAAGTAAGTGCATATAACGTAAACTATATTCATATATATGAAAAGTATGTGTATATATAGAAAAAAACATGTGAAGATATTGAAAAGTATGTGCATTCATGTATATTTAAACATATGTTCGTATTCGGCAGCTACGGCGTTCCATAAAGTAGTCTCTTTAGCAAAACAGCGCATATCTATAAGATCACGTGTAACTTGTGCGCACAAGTTGTGTAACTTGCGCATACAAGTTGTGTGACTCGTGCGCACAAGTTGTGTAACGTGGTCATCTAATTACCTATTAAGGTGACATCGAAGATTGCCGAAGGTAATATAACCTGATATCATTATAGACATATTCATAGAAAGCAAACTTGTGCAAATGTATTTTTTCAAGGTCTGCTTTGTTTTATAATATAGGTAAAAAATATACGTTCACCATCGTTTTTGTGTATCGAATCAGTCAATCAATTGATTCTGAGATCTCCCTTGTTTCACTTTCCATGTTGACATTCGTTTCCTTTTAATAAACTAACACGTCTACTTCATGCGTAACTCATCTTTAGCTAAGGGTATAAAGTGAAGGTCATATGAATGCAGATACAACGAGGTCGAATTATTCACTTGCAAGTGAACAATTCATTAGCGATGTTTCTTATTCTATTTTGACGAGGTTGAACCATACAGGCTGCTATAGGCGAATTATCATTTCCCTATGTCACTGTTGTTAATGATTGAACTAAACAAAAACCCATATATTTTATTTTTATTCATATCTCGTAGCTGATACCCTTTAAATGTATAATTAACTTAGTTTGACGACCCAGATGAAATTACGACTTCTGTATCACGATTAATACCGACATTTAAAGAACTACATTCTCCCTACACGATATCGTCGATCTAACGACCACATATTGACAAGATAAGGCTACGTAATGAGTAATTTGTTTTTAATTTCAGATCTTGATTCTGACCAAATAACTTGATGAAAACATTCGTTAAAAAAGTCATTTGGCGGGGATAAGTAGATTAAAAGTAAAATCACAAAAATACTGAACTTCAAGGAAAATTCAAAACGGCCAGTCCCTAATGAAATGGCAAAATTAAAAGCTCAAACACATTAAACGAATAGATAGCAACTGTCATATTCCTGACTTGTTACAGTCATTTTCTTGTGGATTGAACCTGGTTTTATAGCTTGGTAAACCTCTCACTTGTACATGTATGACAGTCGCATCAAATTCCATTATATTGATAACGATGCGTGAACAAAACAAACAGACGCAATATGCAAAAAAGCCAAAAACAGGGATACAACACTGTGTTATAATATCAATCACCACAAAATCAAACAAATATTTAACAAAGAAGCACAAAAAGGCATATATCAAATTTAACAACCTGTTTTTTTCTGTTTTTTCAATAGATTCCTTCAACATACTAGTAGTCATCAAACCTTGAATTATCTAGTGATAGTATATAATCTGTATAGCGGAACGTGTAAATAAATATAATTGTATCTTCCTTCATTCTTCGTGAGAAGCTCATCTATATAAATATCAACAGGAAGTAGAGCACTGTTTGTAATCATATACTATTTTTATGTTCATAAATGAAACATTTACACTATCAATGATTACTACAAGAACGATGAATAAGGCAAAGTAGTATTCCGCTGTTGGACAATCATAATTCAGCTAAGCAAAAACAAATCCGTGTCACAAACTTAAACCGATTGAAACACGTCAATTATAAGGGCAATACACCGGAACAACAAAAACATTGATCTACAACAAAAGCAAACACCACCATACATGGAAACGAACTGTAAATAGATAAACTCATCATAGATACCAGAACTAAATTTTGTATATACGCCAGACACGCGTTTCGTCAACAAAAGACTCATCAGTGACGCTCAAATCCAAAAAAATAAAAAAGGCCAAATAAAGTACGAATTTGAAGAGCATTGAGGACCAAAATTCCCAAAAGTTTTACCAAACACAGCTAAGGTAATCTATTCCTGAGGAAGAAAAGCCTTAGTATTTCAAAAAAATCAAAATTTTGTAGACAGTAAATATATAAATATAACCATATCAATGATAACTCATTTCAGCACAAACAGTGCTGACTACTGGGCTTTTGATACCCTTGGGGAAATAAATCTCCACCAACAGTGGCATCGACCCAGTGTTTGTAAATAAACCTATCATAGATACCAGGACTAAATTTTGTATATACGCCAGACGCGCGTTTCGTCTACAAAAGACTTATCAGTGATGCTCGAATCCAAAAAAGTCAAAAAAGGCCAAATAAAGTACGAAGTTGAAGAGCATTGAGGACCAAAATTCCTTGAAGTTTTACCAAACATAGAGGTAGAAAAGCCTTAGTATTTCAAATAATTCAAACAATTTGTAAACAGTTAATTTATACTGTGAATTAAACATTTTGACTATTATGGCAATGCAAGACTAGCCAAGAAAATAGTCTTTTGGTATCACAAGCGAGACAATTAAGTACCATCAATTAGATATATACTATGAAGCGAAAGATGCCAAAAGGGCATTCAAACTAATAAATTGTAAAATGTATACTAGTATCCAATTCTTATATTCGAAATTAGGAATTTATTTTTTGTCATAGTTTGTCGCATATAGATATAAGAAGATATGGTATGAGTTATCTTTCTATCAAAGTCATTATTTGTAAAAGTAAACAATTATAGGTTAAAGTACGGCCACTAACTTGGAGCATTGGCATCCACCAAGCAGTAAGATATAAAGAGCCACAAAAACGAATTCAAACAGAAAAACCAACAGTCATTTCTTTATAAAAAAAAGACGACAAACGACAACCACTGAACATCAGGATCCCGATAGGGGCAAACAAATTCAGCGGGTTAGAACGTTTTATCTAGCGCCAACCTACACCCTTACCTAAAACAGTGGTGTACCAGTACGATATGAAACATTAATTGAACAAAAGCTCAACTCATCAAAGTATGAATACTAACAGACTTTAGACAAAAGTTATATTTTCCATGAAAACCAAGTACCAAAGTTAGATTAAAATCCACAAAAAAATATATCAAAGTAAAAACCAGTATGTAATAATTTTGACAAACAACTGGTCACATCTGGACCACTCAAACATAGTTAGTTGAGAAGGATCTTTAACGTGCAAAGATTTGATTTGATCATTTTTATGCACGAAATCAATGTTGTTTGATTGAGTCATATAACATTTAATCATACTTCTTAAGTTAACATATTCATATTTAAAACTTGCCGACTTGTTGATATCGACACCAATTCATTAAAATAGATCTCCTTACTCAATGAATTAAAGAAAATGAAGACAAAATACAAAAAAAAAAAATAAAATCAACTTGCCTGGAGGAACACAGCATGGAAGTGTGATAATATTTTGCATACCTTCAACTTTATAGGTTTTTTTTTCATTATCGATATTGTATGATTAGGTGTAAATTGATTTTAGTTTTAAGAGAACAATATCTACCTATTTATCTATCTGTCAATTTAGTGCTAACGGTCACCAGGGGACAGGTTGATTTTAACAAATTTACACTTGAATGAATGGCAACGTGTTTTTTTTTCAAATTGAATCGCTAAGTTAAATGACAGGAAAATAACCCGGTTCATTTAACCATGAAGTCAACATACTACTTTTTCAACCTATAACTGTATTTAGCTAAAAAAATAAATTAAAGACAGAACGGCATAAATATTTGTTGGAATTGGTTGAATAATAATCGATTTAATGTTAAAAACAATGACTACCTAGAAAAAAGTAAAAACACAAAAATATTGAATTCCGAGGAAATATAAATAAGAAAGTCCCTAATCATATCATTCAAAATGCAAAAGCAAAAGCTTAAACACATCAAACGAATGGATAATAACTGTCATATTCCTATTTTAGAACAGGCATTTTCTTATTTTTATACATGGTTTATTAAACCTGGTTTTAAAGCTAGCTAAACCTCTCACTTGTATGACAGTTTCATGAAATTATATATTGTAAACGTCGTGTGAACAAAACAAACAGACATAATAGATAAAAAATGTCAAAAATAGGGGTACAGTAGTCAAAATTGTGTTATAACCTTAATCACTATAAAAACAAACAAATATGTAACTAAGAAGCACAAAATGGCATATACACCAAGCATATTAGCAAAAAATTGAAGACAAGAATAAACAAATTTAACGTACAGTGGGGATCACTTCTAACTTCTCATCAGAACTGTCTGAATAATCTGTCAAAACACGATTCTAAACTGTCCTAGAACATTTCTACATAGGGTAGCACTGTTCTATGTAGAACTCTCAGAATCAGATTAAGGTAGGTAAAACTGACCAAATCAGTTCTAGTTAGAACTTTCATGATCAGATTTAGGGTAGAACTGTCTAAAACTTTTCTAGGTAGAACTGTTCTAGTCGTAGAACTGTCAGTAAAACTGACCAAATCCCTTCTAACAATAGAACTGTCAACAGAGCTGACTAAATCAGTTATAACCGTAAAACTGGCAGCAGAACTGTCTAAAACTGTTCTAACCGTAGAACTGACCAAAACCTGTCGGGATTGTAGAACAGTTCTAAACAACGTCACCTCAGTTAGGATATCTCACTGGTCACCATTCAGTGTTATTATTAACGAGAAATGTTAAAACAGTGCTGTGATAAGAATATTTTAATATAAAATATCAAATTCTTTTGTCTTATTTATATTTAAAACAAAGAGTTCTTAAAACTGTTATATGGATAGAACTGAATAAATAAACACTAGACGTAGAAGTGACCAAATTAGTTCTAATCGTAGAGCTGCTCTAGTCGTAGAACTGTTTAAAACTAGGGTAGAACTGTCAGTCAATTTCAGTCAGTTCTAGGTAGAACTGTCTAAATCAGTTTTCGGTAGAACTGACCAAATCAGTTCTAGGTTAGAACTGTTCTAGCTAGAACTGTATAAAAGGTGTCAGGATGACAGTTCCATATACTAACCTAGAACAGTTCTCCTGACAGATGAGAGGTTTGAAGTGATGTTCACTATAGTACAATGTATATATATGTATCAAAAAACGCAAAAAGACATGTAGACAAAGCACACCAGCAAAAACGAAAGACAAGAATACAAAAATGGTGTACAATAGTAAATTATGGGATGTATATAAGTACAGAGCCATGCCATATGCACATAAGAAACACCAAAAAGACACACAAAGACAATGGACATGCTTATAAGAGTTCCCGTCTTGCAAATAGTTGTGTAAATCACAGAACCACACCATATATACATATAAGTCCATGTTATAATCGATCATAAATCTGCAATGACACTAACAGACAAACACTAACAATAGTATGTTACATTAGAGGAATAATTTGAAACTAATTCTATACATATATATATATATTTATATATAAAGAAGATCTTGTATAATTGCCAATCAGACAAATATCCACCAAAATTCAAAGAAGTGGATGTAAGCAATTAGAGGCAACCGTACGGTGTCCATCATTAAGGGAAGAAACTTATTCTGTTTAGTCGGCTGTGAATGTCCCTACATCGAAAATATAAAGCAATTTTAATTTAATAAAACTTACAGCCTATTTTATAACAAAACAATTTACGAAAACAAATACAACATGAACAACCAGCAACCACTGAACTACGGAAGTTTACAAAAAAGAATATGGCGTGGTTTAACATTATTGTGATCACTCAACAATCCGCTAACCTGTGACAGTGGCCTTACAGCACAATATAAGGACGGTACTATAAAAACAATTTGCTTAACTAAAAAAATGGTATGAGTCACAAAAGCAACTTGTTTAACTTGTTTAACCCCGCCATATCATGTATGTATGTATGTGCCTGTCCTAAGTCAGGTTAAACCCCGCCATATCATGTATGTATGTATGTGCCTGTCCTAAGTCAGGAGCCTGTAATTCAGGGGTTGTCGATTGTTTAACCTGTTTAACCCCGCCATATCATGTATGTATGTATGTGCCTGTCCTAAGTCAGGTTTAACCCCGCCATATCATGTATGTATGTATGTGCCTGTCCTAAGTCAGGTTAAACCCCGCCATATCATGTATGTATGTATGTGCCTGTCCTAAGTCAGGTTTAACCCCGCCATATCATGTATGTATGTATGTGCCTGTCCTAAGTCAGGTTAAACCCCGCCATATCATGTATGTATGTATGTGCCTGTCCTAAGTCAGGAGCCTGTAATTCAGTGGTTGTCGATTGATGATGTGTTACATATTTGTTTTCCGTTAATTTGTTGTATTCAAATATTGCCGTTTGTTATTTCGTTTGAATTGTTAATCAAAGTAATACTCACAATATCAGTTGTTGTTTGAAAATGAACATTTTGTTATGAATCAGAACACAACCATTATACCATGAATTGTCGATTTTGTATCATGTTTCTCCAAATCTCAGGGGGTAGTAAAATAAATTGATACTGGGTCCACTCAAGTAACTTTCATCATTAAATTATGGACATTTTAATATCTGTTAGTAAATTATTTATACGTTTATTCAAATTTAATGGGAATATAAGAACAAATGATATATAAGAGTCTTGTGGCGTTCTGAAATTCAAACTTTTGAACTTCTTCTAAAGTATTATTTCAGAGCAAAACGTGTACTCTTTTACACAAGTGGTATGTCCAAAACGTATTACTAAAAGCAGAAACATATAATTATAATTTTCAGCGTTTCGAAGTATAGAGGAAAATTAATGTACTAACGGTTCTTTCAAATATATGTATGGACACGTGATAATAATTATAGTATCACGTGAATGGTCACTTTTCGCGGATTTATTTCCCTTTTAGATCATTCTCTCGCCAACTTCGAACTGGTGAAGATGAACACCGATTTAGACGATTCAATTAAGGCAGTTATTCTACATGAGGTGAAAAATGCAGTTTCCTCTTTACAGCAAGATCTTCTAAACAGCATAACTACAGTGATGGATAGTAGGCTTTCGTCTTTCCAGTCAAAACTGCAACAGTCACAGCAGAAGATTTCCCAAACTCAGATAGCTAAGCTTGAAGAAACCATGACTGACAATTATAGTTTTCAGCGTAAAGGAAATGAAAACCAGTATCGCCATGAGGTGAAAGTGTTAACCAAGTTGAAAGAAGCTAAAGCTAACCTGAAAGCTAAAAGAATTAGGAATTGATTCAGTGCAGACAGCAAAGATGAAGATTGTTGAAGGTATTGACTTATTGCGTGAAAGGCAAAAACTTATAAAACTGGCCGACTCTTCCTTGTTTGGATGGAAAGTCGTCAGTGATTACGTAGCTAATCCAATCGCTGACGACTCAGAAGACGAAAAGAAGATGATGAGGGCTCAGTCTAGAGCAGAAAGAAAGAGTAAGGCGGAAAAGTTAAGAAAGGCAAACCAAGACTAACACCTTATAGCAGAAATCTAGTCTTGTGGGCGATCCGAAATTATAAATTGTGTTTGATATACGTTTTGTTATATATTAGTATAGTGTGTACTACATATTATATGTCTCTGCTAAAAACAAGAATACGAGAAAGGAAAAACGTGGTGAAGAAAATGTAGGACCAACAACTTAAACAGTACAACTCAAAAAAGTCATCGTTATTATAATCGATGACTGACGAATCAAATTTAACGCCAAACTATATTATTCCACTGCATGTTGATTTTGATAGTGAAATCAACATTTGATTGGTTGAAATGTTCACACGTGACGTCGAACAAAACTTCATATTCACCTCTGAGTATCATATTCCCCTTGACATGTCGGAACTAAATCGTGCGATGTTTCGCGCGGTTATGTACATAACGTCTTGACTTCTTATTTTCTAAATAATTTAATCAAATATCATTATCCCGTACTACAGAAGCACTGGAATGCCATGCAATAAAAAATTTCAACTTGTGCGCACAAGTTACCAACTTTCGCACACAAGTTACTAACTATCGCGCACAAGTTACTCGTGATCTTATAGACATGCGCTGTTTTACTAAAGAGACTACTTTATGGAACGCCGTAGCTGCCGAATACAAACATATGTTTATATACATGAATCCACATACTTTTCAATATCTGCACATGTTTTTTTTCTATGTATACACATACTTTTCATATATATGAACATAGTTTACTTTATATGCACACACTTTTCTATATATGCATATATATGCGCATTTTTTATATATCTATTTGCACATAGTTAACCTCATATGCATATATTTTTTTTCTATATATGCACATACTTATTCTACATATGAATATACAAATGTAGTTCTGCATGTGAATACTTTTCTCAGTATATATGAACATAGTTTTTCAATGTATTCACTGAATTCAACACGCCATTAGTGGTAATAATCCTTGTGTTAAAATGTAATACAAACGACTCATACAAAATCCAAAGTTATGGCATTAAAACAAGTGACTATAGATGAAGACAACAGCGCCATACCATCATACATACCAAAATAATATTGCATTCATATAAAAATGATTTCAAAAGTTGCTTAATTGAACAACATACATTATTAAGAAATTCTTAATAAACATTCCTTTCATGATATTGGAACTCATAGTTCAGTTTGAAAAAAAAAACAGAAAAGCATAATATGAATTGTAATTCTCACGTCGAAAAACTATGTTCATATATACTGAGAACAGTATTCACATGCAGAACTACATTTGTACATTCATATGTAGAATAAGTATGTGCATATATAGAAAAAAAGTATATGCTTATGAATATAAAAAAGAAGATGTGGTATGAGTGCCAATGAGACAACTGTCCACAAGAGACCAAAATGACACAGACATTAACAACTATAGGTCACCGTACGGCCTTCAACAATGAGCAAAGCCCATATCGCAAAATCAGCTATAAAAGGCCCCGATATGACAATGTAAAATAATTCAAAAGAGAAAACTAACGGCCTTATTTATATAAAAAATGAACGAAAAAAATGTTAATATGAAGTTAACTATTTGCAAATATATATTTAAAAAAAATGGTAAACGATGTGCATATGTAGTAAAAGTATAGGAAAAGTAAGTGCATATAACGTAAACTATGTTCATATATATGAAAAGTATGTGTATATATAGAAAAAAAACATGTGAAGATATTGAAAAGTATGTGCATTCATGTATATTTAAACATATGTTCGTATTCGGCAGCTACGGCGTTCCATAAAGTAGTCTCTTTAGCAAAACAGCGCATATCTATAAGATCACGTGTAACTTGTGTGCACAAGTTGTGTAACTTGCGTGCACAAGTTGTGTAACTTGCGCATACAAGTTGTGTGACTCGTGCGCACAAGTTGTGTAACGTGGTCATCTAATTACCTATTAAGGTGACATCGAAGATTGCCGAAGGTAATATAACCTGATATAATTATAGACATATTCATAGAAAGCAAACTTGTGCAATTGCATTTTTTCAAGGTCTGCTTTGTTTTATAATATAGGTAAAAAATATACGTTCACCATCGTTTTTGTGTATCGAATCAGTCAATCAATTGATTCTGAGATCTCCCTTGTTTCACTTTCCATGTTGACATTCGTTTCCTTTTAATAAACTAACACGTCTACTTCATGCGTAACTCATCTCTAAGGGTATAAAGTGAAGGTCATATGAATGCAGATACAACGAGGTCGAATTATTCACTTGCAAGTGAACAATTCATTAGCGATGTTTCTTATTCTATTTTGACGAGGTTGAACCATACAGGCTGCTATAGGCGAATTATCATTTCCCTATGTCACTGTTGTTAATGATTGAACTAAACAAAAACCCATATATTTTATTTTTATTCATATCTCGTAGCTGATACCCCTTTAAATGTATAATTAACTTAGTTTGACGACCGAGATGAAATTACGACTTCTGTATCACGATTAATACCGACATTTAAAGAACTACATTCTCCCTACACGATATCGTCGATCTAACGACCACATTTTGACAAGATAAGGCTACGTAATGAGTAATTTGTTTTTAATTTCAGATCTTGATTCTGACCAAATAACTTGATGAAAACATTCGTTAAAAAACACAAGTCATTTGGCGGGGATAAGTAGATTAAAAGTAAAATCACAAAAATACTGAACTTCAAGGAAAATTCAAAACGGCCAGTCCCTAATCAAATGGCAAAATCAAAAGCTCAAACACATTAAACGAATAGATAGCAACTGTCATATTCCTGACTTGTTACAGTCATTTTCTTGTGGATTGAACCTGGTTTTATAGCTTGGTAAACCTCTCACTTGTACATGTATGACAGTCGCATCAAATTCCATTATATTGATAACGATGCGTGAACAAAACAAACAGACGCAATATGCAAAAAAGCCAAAAACAGGGATACAACACTGTGTTATAATATCAATCACCACAAAATCAAACAAATATTTAACAAAGAAGCACAAAAAGGCATATATCAAATTTAACAACCTCATTTATTGCTTTTTATTTTCTATTTTAAATCCAACCATAAAGGATTGCAAAATTTAAAATACTACTAGTACCGACTCATTACCCTGAAAGAAACATGGTTAAGTTTACATTAACACTGAACTAGAATCGCCCGTTTGACGTACAGTAATTGATCAGAACATTAAAACGTCACACAGGTAGAGATATAAAATAATATTGTCGTTCAAAGTATGATCACAATATAATGTAATATTATACCTTACATATATTTTAAACAATTCTATTGGGTGAAACGTTATCACGTGACATTGAATAATTCAGTTGTTTTTCATTCAATTGCAAGGAAGGATGAATAACCCTAAAAATTTCCACCAGCGGTGAATAACCCTATTATTCAACGGTGAATAACCTTTTGAGTTTGTTGTTTTTTACTTGAGTTATCTCCCATGAAAATGACGTCACAGACGTAAATAAACAAAATGGCAGCGTTCACGTTAGACTGGAAGACCACCGAGAGAAGAGGAAATAAGGCATTGGACATGAAAAGAGTGCCATCAGCCGATGATGTATCTTATAAAAAGGTCCTTTTCAGGACCATCAATATTTTACAAAAAGATTCTACCTTTGTTGTACATTTGAGAAATTCTAGAACACAAAGCCGTCAAAGGTATTTTTGTGTGTGTTATGTAAAGTCCAAAGAATATAGTAAGTGTTCGAAAGGCCTTTCCACTGTTAGTTCGGTATAATAAAACAATTGTGGCCCCTTAGAATCGATGAATATCCAAAATTGTCAACCCTTAAAAGTTATTTCACTTCGGGCTGCGCCCTCAATGAAATAACCTTCTTGTGTTGACAATTTTGGATATTCACCTCTTCAACGGGCCATAATTGTATAATGTTCTTTAAGCCATATCCTCTGCAGAATATAAATCAGAAATTTCTCTTGTTCTTCATGACGCCTGTTTATATGCTTACTTGTAATTTCTTCTAAAACGTAGCCTTGTCATTATGTATCAAAGAAACAAAAATGAGCATATAGTATTAGCATTTAGCCAATATGCAAGACAAGCATACAAAAATTATCATCATAGAACGTTATAAAATGATGTCGAGATGTATAAGTACGGAGCCACGTCATGTGTAACAAAGAAACTGACAAAAAGTCGCACAGGCAAAGCACATTACCAAAAATGAAAGACAATACAAAAATTATAGAACAATAACACAATTATTATGTACAGAGTCATGTCAGATATCATCAAAAAACAGACCTAACAGAAAAAAATGTAATATTAATAAACCACTGTTACAAAACGAAGGAAACCATGTCAAACAAAGAAACTCAAGCTAGGGTCATCTGATAGGGGTGATCCGCCTCATATCACTCCTGGTAGAACAAATGAGCTGGGATGTAAAACAATTAATTTGCTTTTTAACTTGTAAAAACTTACTTGCAAGACAGCAGTCAATAAGTGTAACAGCGAAAAAGAAGAGGAAGATATCCTTTTCGAATAGATTAAGACTGTGCGGTCTTTCATACAAATTAGAATTAAACAATGTGTTCATAGTACACAGATGCCCTACTCGCAAATTTGACATGAAAATAATAAAGATTATTGTATAGCAATATAATATTCCCCACAGAAAGTAACCAAAAGTTAGCGTGCAATATATTCTAATATTGCACTAGTGCAATAAATCTTCAAAATTCATGACGTCATCAACGACAAAATCTTAGTTTAAACAAATTTTTACTTTCAAATATTATATTGCTATACAATAAAAGGGTTATTGCATGAATATTGGGGAATATTGTCCCTCGTAGAACATATATTGCACTCGCAAGCTCGTGCAATATAAAGTTCTGCTCGGGACAATATTCCCCAATATTCATGCAATAACCCTATATTATATCATAGGGAACATGTGTTCTAAGTTTCAGGTTGATTGGACTTCAACTTGGCTTCATCAAAAACTTCCTCGACCATAATTTATAACTTTAAGCGGGACAGACGGACAGACGAACGAAAGGACGAATGGACGAGCGAACGGACCCACAGAACAGAAAACATAACGCACCTCTACTATCGGGGCATAAAAACTGAATGTGAAGATGAATACACGTGCACAACCAATCTGCAAAGCCCCCCCCCCCCCCCCCCCCCCCAAAAAAAAAAAAAATTGCTAAATACATGCCAGCTGACAATATAAAGCAATACGTAAATTACATCTCGCTACGGAGAATATATTCTGGTTACACAGATTCTGATTGACAACAAACCGTATCATGTAATTTTCGGTAAATCTTTCGCGTGTTGGTCGTAGTTGTACAATCGGGATTTGTATAGCCATTTTAAACCCTGTTCAATTAGACTTTAATATTTAAAATGATCATTATAAAAAAAATATTGCAGTGAGTAAAATATTTAGTAAACTTTATTGTTAAACACTAGCATGAAAACATAGATGTATACCGGATTGTGTTTACAAAAGATATCTTCAAGACTGGTTCCCTGACCGTCATCTGTTTGACTCTGAAGTACCCGTATGTTGCAAGGGAGATAACCTGCCTAAATATCTTCGTCCTTTTACATGGTTGAAATATGAACAAAAAATCATCTTATTTGGTATACATAGCTATCCAATAAACTCCATGATTCATAATATATATACATGGTAGTCAAACCCTGTCTTTTGATAAACTTCCAGTCTCGAAGTAAGGCGTATGTAGGTTCGTAACCAGGAGAGGATAACATATAAGGAAATACATCCGTGGGCCATTTACAGATAAGAAACCCAGAATGGTGTCTCATTTCTATACCTAAAGCTGCTGCCACTATTCCCAAGTAACTATCCTCTATAGGAATAACCTTCACATATAATGCTCCAATTGCTAACATTTTTACGGTTTTCATATTTGTCAAAATTGTTCCTCCAATTAAATGTGATGGTAAATAAGCGAACGGATATTCCTCAGGTGAAAGGTAAACTTTGGAATTATTATCTCGCTGTGGTCTCTGAAAATTGACTTTGTGTCCAATCATTACTAAATCTGATGGTGCAATCTGGGAAGAGGCAATATCATACACATTCATTGTGTTAACTAACCGATCATCATCTACGAAATGTATAAATTCTGGTTCAATATTAAGGTCCAATAACCACAACATGGAATAAACAGTCTTATAAACAAGATTTTCGTATGTATCAGCAATATTGAGCTGAACAATATCATTATATTGTTTTAATTCTTCTTCAATGAATGGAGTCTCAATGTCTGTGTAGCCAATTATGAAAACTATTTTTGTACGTAGTTGTTTTACATTTCCCCAAGTCTTACGTATGACATATCGTTGACCAAAGTTCAAGACATGTGATTTAACGACAAACATCATTTGTAGAGAATTGCAAGCTGTATTATCACAGAAATGTTTTGAAGGGTCTATCTTATAAGCATTGTCCTTGACGAAGGAATTGAAGGGCTTCACATTTGTATTGCCTGTCTTTCGAATATCGTTCATTATTTCCCTTGAATTAGGCATAAAAAAATCAATTTCCATATGAGTCACATTCATGCAAAGCATTGAATATATCCACAAAAAGAAAAAAAATCCACACAAAAACACTAGAATTGTCAGGAATCTGGAAAAAACCAAGCATGTTATAGATTAGATAATAACAAAGGTAGAATACGGTAGTGTTTGCGTAGGACCAATCATCGTTATAATAAAGCTCCATTTTGCCTCCAATCTTCATTTAAAAGACAGAATCGATTTAAAAAAACTTATACAGTAGCCAAACCGAATATTTATGTTGAGGGCCCTAGATACATGTATAACCGTGGATTTTAATTTAGTATCAAATGTCATGTTCAGTGGTGTGGTTTCTCGTTTTTTTTTCAAATAGTTAAGACCGTTGGTTTTCCTGTTTGAATGGTTTTACAATAGTCATTTAATTTTTGGGGCACTAAATAAATTGTTGTTCGGTATGAGCTACGTCTCCGTGTTGAAGACCGCAATTTGACCTGTAATGGTTTACTTTTATAAATTATGGACTTGGATGGAGAGTTGTATCATTGGCACTCTCACCTCATCTTTTTATATCTATATATAGTTATAAAAGTAATACCAAATTAAATAAGATTCTGGTCTTAAAGACAAATGAGACTGCCAATATAGATATCTGATCTCTACAATGGCTTATCGTCACAATGTAGACGCACATCCAGTCCAGCTTCGTTTGCCGTTTTTTTCTCTTTCATATCCGGGAACAGCATATCTAACAATGTATATGTTCCTGCTTATAATTGTTTATATGTTTTCTGATGGGGTTAGTGTTGCTCCATCTTTAGTTTTCTGATGGGGTTAGTGTTGCTCCATCTTTAGTTTTCTGATGGGGTTAGTGTTGCTCCACCTTTAGTTTTCCGATGGGGTTAGTGTTGCTCCATCTTTAGTTTTCTGATGGGGTTAGTGTTGCTCCATCTTTAGTTTTCTGATGGGGTTAGTGTTGCTCCATCTTTAGTTTTCTATATTGTATTTGTATACTGTTGTTGTCGTTTTAATGTTTCTTTTATTTTTCCCGTGGAACTGTCAATTCGTTTTTGGGTTATGAGCTTGATTGATCGAAATGCACGCCTCTTATTTAGAGCCTGTTTCTCAAATATGAAGGCCTGGTTTGGTGTAGCCAAAATTCCGGTCACCAGTGCAGTAAGGTCTGATGTATATAAATGTAGGTATTTTGATCCCGCTTCTATAAAATGTTTTGACATGTGAGGTGATATTGATGTCCATGTTTAATCAATAAATCTGATATTTTAAGGCATGTACAAAATATGACTTGTTCTGCTCAATATCGTCAATAGCATCATTGCACACAGTACATTTGTCCGTTTGTTTTATTTTACTTTTAAATAAAAATACTTTCATTCCTTAGATGATGTGTTTTATTTTATATTGGAACCAATGAAGTTTTGAGCTTGGTGTGTTGTAAAAATATATATACGTCTAGTATATCTTTCGTGAAGCCTTTGTTTTATAAAACAATATTCTTTTTTAGGAGAATTGTCAAAAGATGCATTATTACAAAATAAAAATTGAGAATGGAAATGGGGAGTATGTCAAAGAGACAACAACCTGACCACAGAGCAGACAACAGCCGAAGGCCAACTTTGGGTCTTCAACGCAGCCGG
Source organism: Mytilus galloprovincialis (assembly GCA_037788925.1). Lineage (NCBI taxonomy): Eukaryota > Metazoa > Mollusca > Bivalvia > Mytilida > Mytilidae > Mytilus > Mytilus galloprovincialis. The sequence goes on from CM075342.1 coordinate 59,593,073, forward strand.
AGGTGGTCCTTAACTGGCCCCTGAATAAAATTTTGTACTAATAGTTCAGTTAAAATGGACGTCACACTAAACTCTAAAACATATAAATGAACTAAAATTAAAAAAAACATACGAGACTAACAAAGGCCAGAGGCTCTTAACTTGGAACAGGCGCAAACATGTAGCGAGTTAAACATGTTTTGTGAGATCTGACCCTCCCCCCTATACATCTAGCCAATGTTTCACATTACTTCATTGCTGTTTTAACCCATTTAGTTTGCTTAATGGCAATTATGTGCAATGTAGAGCACATACCTATTGTATATCAATAGGTAATATTTCTCCGAAACTAATACTCACATGGTACAAATACATTTTCTGAGTGGTGCTTTCTTTATCCTTATCATGCTTTTCGTTTTGCTGAAAATGAAAAATAAACTATTCTACAAAGAAATCTATATAGCGTTCTGTCTGATGATTTTTATAGTTCGTTCTTACATGTATGTTGTACTGTTATACCACTGTCCCAGGTTAGGGGGAGGGTTGGGATCCCGCTAACATGTTTAACCCCGCCACATTATTTATGTATGTGCCTGTCCCAAGTCAGGAGCCTGTAATTCAGTGGTTGTCGTTTGTTTATGTGTTACATATTTGTTTTTCGTTCTTTTTTTTTTTACATAAATAAGGCCGTTAGTTTTCTCGTTTGAATTGTTTTACATTGTCTTATCGGGACCTTTTATAGCTGACTATGCGGTATGGGCTTTGCTCATTGTTGAAGATCGTAAGGTGACCTATAGTTGTTAATTTCTGTGTCATTTTGGTCTTTTGTGGATAGTTGTCTCATTGGCAATCATACCACATCTTCTTTTTTTTTTTATATCGTATGCATTCTAAAGAGAAAGAATACGGTACTAGAAAAGGGACGAAATCTAACAACTAAAACGCAAGGGAGTAACCATTTAACTGCAAGGGAGGGTCAGACATTATATGTTTTAACATTTTATTTTAGTCTTTCGACGCCTTTAATCCTTTTCCCCCGAAATATAACACTTTGAGGCATAATAGGGAAAACCTTGATTCAGATTAGTTTTTTTGGTCATATTATGACATGAATAAAGGATGAGGGCCTGATGGGGGGGGGGGGGGGGTGTCTCATCACGATTCACGAGTTGATTTTTCTGTCAATCACGATTCACAGAAAATAAATTTCCATGATCACGAAAAATCTGTAGAAAAACGGGAAAATACCCCATCAGACTCGTCAAGGCTGACGTTGTAATTCAGGTTAATGATATATAGATTTTTGGTATATTTTGAAGTTAGCTGTAGTGTTGATTCCCAAACATACTCTCACAGACGAACTACATATGTGAGAGCTGGTTCAGCTGGGTCTTTACATGATGGGGGAAACTAGCTGTGTCAGTGACTAGGATGGTGCATGGCATTGCTGCCGATGTAGAGCCCAGGCCGGGATCGACTGACAACTAGAATATCAAGAAACTCGCTATTCATTTAATAAACAAAACATCAAAGTAATTACAGTAAAATTTCAAAGTACAATTTTAAGGTTGAAATAAATTGAAAACAATAATAAAATACTTCAAACAATTCTAATTAATAAAACATCAAATAATAACAATAATAATTACTGTTAAATTAAACCTTTGAATTGAAATGTAAGTTACTTATAAACTTTATAATATATTTTTTCCAAAATAAAATTCAACACATGAAGAAACAATTTTAAATCTAAATCATTTTTAAAACCAAGAGACTCACCTACAATATCAAGAAACTCGCTATTAATTTTATAGCGGCTTGATCAGTGTATAATATACTAATTTCTGAACTTCTAGTAACCTTTAATTGACTGAAGCAAAGAGGATTACAAAATTAAACAGGTATAAGTGAGGATTAAAAAACAAAAACATGCAGGATAACAAAAGAATTTATAAGTTATTACCAAAAATAAGAATGCATAGGTATAGTTATGGTACAAAACCAGGCCAAAACTACAAGTTACATAAACATGTTTTTTTTCTTTAATTTCTTATTTAAGGTAGCACAATACAAAGATTTTACTACTTTCAATCTCCAACCTTTAAAATGCTGTAACTTTCTTAAAACTGCATATAAATAAATAAAAAGATGTGTATATAGATAGATAAAGGATTAATCTTTTATATGAATGCAATATGCAATTAAAGGTAAAATCTTGGTCAGTTCACTTGAATGAGTTTAGCTCTTTCATCTCTATAGCTACACAAGAAATGTTAACGTTATCTTCATCAGCACAGCAGGACCTACAAAAGGATGTCTCAAATTATTGTTATCGTATTCCATTCTCTCATAAATTTGTAATTAGTGTAAACATTCTTACCACATAAAAGTAGATAATGTATGATTAGGTAAAATTTGAGCTATATATTCTATGATTCTATCCAAAATCTGAGCCACATTTTTGTAGATAATGGCTCTTGGAACAACATATAATAAAAGCAACCCTCTCGGGGGATTCATGAAAAAGCTAATTTCAATTTAAAATGGAAATTTCTTGTAAAATGTTGTAGATACAAGTATCATTTTAATTGATTACATAATTGTTGTTTAATACTAGCATTGCCATAATATGAAAGACTGAGTAATCTGTTAGCTATCCATAGATACCACTTTTAAGCATTACAAAGAAAGTTACAGCATTTTAAAACTGGGGAATTGGAGGTATACAATCTTTGTACTGTGCTACCTTAAATAAAAATTAATTAATAATTGTAACGTCAGTGATGTTCAAAATGTATGTCAAATATCTGTCACAATAGTTATCTGCTTGACCACAAAATTTTTTTCTATCAAATTTCAGATAAGAAAATTTGTTTTCAGGAGAAAAACCACAATGCCTTCCCCTTGAATTGAAACGGTTGTTCCCTAAGCTGTGAGAACCAGAAATATAAAGACAAATGAGACATACTCTTAGCTTAGGAAAACATCAAAGTGTCCAACATAATATGACTAACAATGTATTAAAAAAAAACCTGTAAAACACTTTATAAATTACATGCGTCCGAAGTACTTTTCTTGAATCACCTTTATCAGGAACTCTCAAACTATTAAATTCCAATGATGTACACGGACCGAAGCCACCCGAAAATCAAAATCCAATGATGTACGGACCGAAGCCACCCGAATATCAAAATCCAATGATGTACACGGACCGAAGCCACCCGAATATCAAAATCCAATGATATACACGGAACGAAGCCACCCGAATGTCAAAATCCAATGATGTACTAGAACCCAAGCCAACCGTATATCAAAATACAATGATGTACACGGGCCGAAGCCACCCGAATATCAAAATCCAATGATGTACACGGACTGAAGCCACCCGAATATCAAAATCCGATGATATACACGGACTGAAGCCACCCGAATATAAAAATCCAATGATGTACACGGACCGAAGCCACCCGAATATCAAAATCCAATGATGTACACGGAACGAAGCCACCCGAATGTCAAAATCCAATGATATACTAGAACCCAAGCCAACCGTATATCAAAATACAATGATGTACACGGACCAAAGCCACCCGAATATCAAAATCCAATGATGAACACGGACCGAAGTTGTCGGGGAGCTATATGACCAAAACAAAAAGGATCTAAAACAACAGCTAAATTCAACTAATTAACTCCTTATACGACCTTGAACGATGGCTGTCGATGAATGTCAAATAATACAAGGAAAACAGAGTAAGCAGTATTGTATCAAGCATGTTTTGCCCATGTCCGGCCTACATTTTGTATATATTTTCGAGTAACCTCCCAGAGTCCGATTCATTCGATTAAAAAGAAATCTCAATCTAATTCAATATTGATCTCTGACTTCGTAATACTACATATGAGCATAATTATGTAGTATAACGAAATCAGAGATCAATATGTATATGTAGTATAACGAAATCAGAGACCAATATTTATATGTAGTATAACGAAATTTAAAAAATGTTACGACACGTTTATTATTTAAACAAATATCTGTATTTAAAGTTTAATACACATTTAGAACAAAAACATATATTTTTTTTTACTGTTTACTGTTTCTGTTGTTTGATGAGTTATTTATACATGTAGTACATGTAGTATAGAAAACTAAAGATATGACGTTTCATGCATGTGATATCAGAAAACTGACTATATCCAACTATAGCAGTCATCACGTGACTTTGACGACGTCACACATCACCCGTATTAAGCCCAAGAAAAAATGTATAGAAATGCACAGGGGCTTTCAAGAATCGATAAAATAAAGTACTTTCAGTTCATGATACAAAAAGTGTGGGAATATATAGTAATTCCTCATATATTAAGAAATATATTTATGCCTTTTGAAAAAGTTTAAATTGTGGTCTTCTCCCTTCCAAATGCTTTTGAAAATTTGTCTTGTTGCCTCGATAAGTTCTTACTGTTAATCATCCAACTCCGATGAATATTGGATTTTCTGTCGTGTTAAACCTAAAATTGCGATTTAAACAAAACAGATGGAATAATTGTGGGAATATGTGCTTATTACTAAATTCATAAATATTTGAAATATCGTATATGCAATAGTTTAATTTTTTATTATGTCCCTTCCAAATTGATTTGAAAATCAGTCATTTTCAGAAAATCTGGTATTATTTTTCAAGATGGCGACTTCATTGACAGCGTGGGACGACTTGGTAAAAATATATTTTGTAAGATTGTAACATGTTACATTGAAAATCAAATAACCGTTGGATGCTCGCGTTTTCAGTCATTGTCTTACCTTAAAGCAGTATAGAATCAAACATTGGTTCCTTTTGATATAGCTGTTACATGCTGTTTATTTTATAAAATTTCGAAAAAAAATGGCGACCAAATAATTTTCAAACGTGGACGATGTTCGACACTTATTTTGTACATGCACATAATTCAATTTAATTTCACTGTTTACATTGCAATTAAATATGACATGTTATAGTCACTATAATGATAGCCAAGGGCATAGCTAGATAAAGGAGATACTAATTAAGTCATAACATCAACGTGATCAAAGATCGAAAATAAACATGGCACCTAATCACGTAAGTTTTGACAATACCTATATAATAAATAATAATATTACCAATGTAGATTAATTAGTGTTCTCGATGCAATTTATTACGATATTATTTTATATTTATAAAAAAAAAGACCTCGAATGGATATTAACCAAGGTGAAATAAATATATTGTTTAATTTTCTTTAAATCATTCATCGGGTAACCAGTAAATTTTACATAATCCTAATTAAACCAGTAACATGCAGAGTTATCGAACGTAATTATGACTGGAATAGTTGCATATGCGGGAGTGACGGTTGAAGTCGTAACTAATCTTTACATCTCAATGAATACTGATAAAAATATTTTTTGTTAATTATTAATATGAAAATGTTTTGTAGTATATATAAGTAAAAAATCATTGATGATATCAATGCACACGTACCGATAGTCTGGGAATCTGACACAATATTCTCAATATCTTAAGCGGACTTCCGGTTCGAATAAATATAATTTGCGGGAAAATATGAATGGTTATACTCGTATCCAAACGTTTAAAAAATCGATTTCTTACAGAAAAGTGTCCGCGATGCACTTGCATTGTACTATCATAAGTAGAATAGTAGAACAGAATGATATACAAATGGATAGAAATCATATAAACATGTAACTGTTATTTTAATATAATATATAACAACAAATCAGTGTATTTGTATCACTACACCATAATAGTTATCACGGTGAAGTTGAATTCCTGTCATTTATTCGTCATCCACACACGAACTTGTCTCAGAAAAAAATAATTCTCTGTACATTTATCTCAGTAGTTATTCTATTTATTACATTGGCAAATGGCTTTTTCATACAATTGAAGTAGAAACCGTAAGGAACTATGTCTTTTTCTACGCATTTGCAACTTGATAAGGGTTGATCCGCCTATTGTTGTTAGACTCCAGAGGCGTGAAATAACGGTTCATGAGATGTTTAATATCGGTATTTATTTCACTGGGAAATCTATGTAATTCATTGCACGAATGTATTAATCTTCTTGATCGCTATTTTGTGCATTTTTTAATATTTTTTTGGGATAATTTTTCATATCATGCATCTCGCTTGAGATGGAAAATTATCGCTAGTAACTAAGGACGCACGTGGCTTATTTTCTTGGCTCACATAATATTGTTACTCTTATTGGAGTACTGTTAAACTGTGACAAACACATTAATGATCCGTCTGGTGAAAGAATATTCCACTCATATAGACAAATGTTTTGTGCTGATGTTCATGTAATATTTGCCACTGAAATTTTTGCAAAAATGAAGAACACAAGAAGAAAAATTTTTACTGGTAATTATAGTTCAGAGCTAGGTTCGAGTTCAGATCAATGTTATCACTATCGACAGTGATATAGGGAGATTGTCGGATCCCGATCATGACTGAAAACGGACAACCAGTTTTTTGTTTTTAATACAAAGGTAGCTGATTAACTCTTGATTCTTTGGTTCTTTAATTCTTTTTAGCCAATATGATATAGCAGATAATGCTTAATATGGCACACAAATTCAATCAATTATTTTCAAATTTACTATCATTAATTAGGATTGGCAAAAATAGGTGCATTTACCACAATGAAAGATAAATGTGATAAAAGAATATACAATAAAAAAAGAGAGGTAAAAAAAAAAAGAAACCACAATCTTCCTCTTAATTTCATCGGATCTCAAAATTTAAACTCTTACCAGAATTTTTACCTTATCTAAAAGTATAGCTCAGAAGTTTTTAAGTGTAACCTGAGCTTTGACTAGAAATCTTACTGGAATAAATATTCGAAATCAAAATAAAACTTGAACTTTAACTCAAATTTTAACTGGATCTCGAACTTAATTTGGTTTGATTATGGAGCATTTCTACCGAAAACGGTGTCATTGATAGGGCTTTTTTTTTTTTTTTTATAAAAAGTGCCGATTTTGTTGCTTTTTAAACACAGCATTTCAGTTTTTATCTTACTGGTGCAAATGGACAAGTTAGTGAATTTGTTCTGTTTGTAGTCTAAAGGGAACGTGTTACTTTTCAGCCCAGATACCCTCAATCTTCTGAAGTAAAAGATTCTAAATCTGCAAACCGTAAATTATTTCTTTACAAGGTAATACGGCATGAGGCACACATTCGTATTTCCAATGCAACAATGCAATTGATGACTTCAACTTTGACAATTACTTTAAAATAAACTGCTACTGTATGTGTAACAATGAATAATCAAAATACATTGAAAAATGTTATTATATTTTGTAGTGAAAAGGTTTAACCCAATACTTCCAAGCATTGCAAGAAATGCTGCTATGCTAGCTTCGTCGTTCTATAACGCCAATAATTGATAATAAGATTTTTGTCCGGTGTAGCGGAATTAAAACATCGGTGACCCTCCTCCCTTTGTTATTTCTGCTTTTCAAATCTCCCCTGAAGCTGCAAATTATGCAGAAGTTTGAAAGAAAAAACATTAGTAGATTTTACTGGAAAAGAACTTTTCAATCTTTAAACTAGTTCTTTCAAATTTGTAAGGCAAACTATTAAACAATATTAACAGATTTACTAACCTTAAAAGACAATCCAGTCTGCTTACTAAATCTTATTTTGGTTCACAATCTTATGAACCAAATAGTTTTTCACGACTTTAGATAGCAGAACTAGACTTAAATTGATACATGAATATTTTTATTACTCAATACAAGTGTGGACACAGATGAGTGTGGATAGTATGTTTGGATGTTCGACAGTGTCTTATGAGAAAAAGAGTTCTATGTTTTTCCTATATGGTGTTATTAACTGTGTTGCACGACGACAAATAATCTGAGCATTAGGAGTGTTGTGTATTTAATATCTAGTTTTTATGCTAAAGACGGGCATGGAAGAGATAGTAATTGCATTAGTTACCAAATGATTATGATAGAATATGTTCCACATGTTTGATTTTGGATACAATTTGTAGCTAGGAGAGCAACGCATGATAGGTTCATTTTTTCATGTGTTTTTTTCTAAATGGGAGATGATATCTAGAAAAAAGTAAAATCACAAAAATACTGAACTCAGAGGAAAATCAATTCGGAAAATCTATAATCACATGGCAAAATCAAATAACAAAACGCATCGAAAACGAATGGACAAGAACTGTCATATTCCTGACTTGGTACAGGCATTTTTAAATGTAGAACATGGTGGATTGAACCTGGTTTTATAGCTAGCTAAACCTCTCACTTGTATGATAGTCGCATCAAATTCAATTATATTGTCACCGATGCGTGAACAAAACAAACAGACACAATAGGTAAAAAGGTAAAAAAAAATAGGGGTACAGCAGTCAACATTGTGTTATCATCTAAATCACTATAAAAACAACAAATGTAACGAAGAAGCACAAAAAGGCATACATCAAATTTGATAACCTCATTTTGTTTATATTATACGATTTAATTTATCTATGTAAAATGCACCCACAAAGGATGGAGGGTTTTAAGTACTGGTGTAAAATAGCGCGTTTGAAATTCGCACAGGTAAACATGAAATAATTTTGTCGTTCAAAGTATGACGGGATGCATAAATCCAATTACGTAAAATAGATATAACAAAAACAGACTTAACAGTAAAAGTAATAATAATAAATAAAATAATAGTGTGGTTCAAAGTATGATGAGATACATAACTACAGAGTCACGTCAAATGTGTATCACAGAAAACAGATACAACAGTAAAAGTAATATTAATAAATAATATAATTTTGTCATTCAAAGTATGACAAGATACATAGGTACAAAGTCACATCATAAAATAATTTTGTCGTTCAAAGTATAATGGGACACATAAGCACAGAGTTACGTCAAAAGGATATAACAAAAACAGACTTAACAGTAAAAGTAATATTAATAAAGACAAATAAAAGAATAGATTAAGGACAAATGAAAGAACTATAAAACACGTAGTTAAGATGATAAACAACATCAGTACGCAGAATCTATACATCAAGACCATCGTGTATTATTTGTGAAGTTGATACAGAATATTTATCAAAAAGGTCTTGGTACCTTCTGATGAACTTTTTAGAAAAAGGACGAGACGTTCTTTGACATACCCCTGGTTCATCAACTTTCTACTGACACTGATGACATTTTACAAAGTTTGAGTAGGAGCTGCAAGCTCTTAAATATCGAATAAGTTGGGAAATATATATCCCATATGCAGGTGAAGTTGGTATATTGCTACTAAGGTGGGAGAAATTTATAATTTCAAAATTAAAATCGTCTCGTTTGCCATAGATTCTGGTACTGAGATGACTGTGTAAGTCAAATTCGAGATGTAAGTCTAAAAATGACACAGAGGAAGCCGTGTCTGTTGTTTCTTTAATCTCTAGTTCTGGGGGATATATTGATGGAACCCAATCAGAAGTTCGGATTGTTTATAGAAAGAACATCATTAATATATCTGAAAGTGAAATTAAATAATCTGGCTTCTTTGATCTTCTTGTTTTTGACAAGTGTCTGGAGGAACTCCGATTCATATGAAAATAAGAAGAGGTTGGCAAGAAGAGGCGCACATATTTGTTCCCATAGGAATGCCGACAATTTGTTGGAAAAGTTTACTTCCAAACTCAACAAATATGTTGTCGATAAGAAACTCCAGCATACTGACCACTTGTTCTTCTGTGTAGCATGTTTTACCTTTTTGTTTGTCACTATTAACGAAATATGCCTTATGGAATCCCAAAGTAATAAATTAATAGCGTATGCTACCATTTTTATGTTGAAAGGCATTATGGATTATTTCTTTTAGGCGATTTTTCAATTTCACATGGGGAATGGTGGTATACAGGGTTGAAAAATCAAAAGTTTTGATAGAACTAATTTCAGAAAATGAACGAGATTTAAAATTGTCTAGAAGTTCTTTAGAATTTTTAAGAATCTACATATTGTTAATACCACTACGCGAGTAAACAGTTTCACAGTATTTCTGAAGACCCTCTTTTACTGCGGAAAGAATTTTAGTCAATCTAATGGACAATTCTTTAGTGGAACATGAAGATGAGCCAGCAATATACCGTTGATTGTACGGAATTTTATGAAGCTTTGGTATCCAATACAAACAAGGTAAGTCCTCCGATTTGGTGTTCAATGTAATTTTATTGAAGCCATGAAGGACTTACGATTTGCTAACATCTCATCCTTGTCAAATGATATGTCTTTGTATGTGGGATTACCTGAGTGCTCCTTTATACCCAATTCTTTTACAAGACATTCGTAGTAATACGATTTACATACAAAGACAATATTATTTGAAGCTTTGTCCGCAGGAACAACAACAAACTTATCATGAAGAGATGATAAATTTCATGGCCTCTTTGTCTCTGAAAACGGACTTTGGTGAATCGTTCACACAGTTTTTCAACTTGTGAATGCGACGTTTTGTCAGAGACCTGATAGTTTTAACCCATTCTGACAAAGTGTCCAGTTCAACTTCTTCTCGCTTAGCCCATGCTCTGGCGTAGTCCTCAATGGAATCCATAATTATTTTGAAGTTATGGTTCCAATTGATGTGTTAGAGTTCTCTAAAATTAGGACCATGAGAAATCACCTTTCGGAGATTTTCATGTTGAATTACGTTTAGATCCCCAGTTATAACACGACCAGAGGGCTGTAATTATAAGGTGAGTGGGAACAGTCACATGTCGGAGGGTTTTTTAGTTATTGTTCTAAGTCAAGGTCCTGCAATGCTTGTTTTAATAGTTAAATATCTTAAGTGCAATGCCTAGATTTGAGACCATAATATAAGGAGTCTGTAATTCAGTGGTTGCCGTTTGTTTGTGTGTTGCATATTCGTTTTTCGTTTATTTTTTGTACATAAATTAGGCCGTTAGTTTTCCCGTTTGAATTGTTTTGCATTGTCATTTCAGGGCCTTTTATAGCTGATAATGCGGTATTGGCTTTGCTCATTGATGGCCGTACGGTGACCTGCAAATATTAATTTCTGTGTCATTTTGGTCTCTTGTGGAGAATTGTCCCATTGGCAATAATACCACATCTTTTTTTATATGCATTTGCTTACTATTTGTATGGTTTTATTTAAATTACTTTGTGGTGGATCGTCAGTATCATTAGTAAAAACAAGAACTATCTTTAAAAAAGATATCCGACGTATTTAAATTTGAGTTTAAAACTATCATTTCGATAACCTTCAGAAGCACAATGACTTAATGATGCAGGACCTCTTTAATTAAATCTCCATCTGAATGTAACTACAAGAAGGCGATTGCAGTGCACTGAATACCTGCATAGTTTGACACAATTTGTCTTTGGTGGCAACGCCCGTTCACTACCTTCATCTTGTGAACAACAATGCTCTAACTATCTAAAAATCAATGAATTACCAACAAAAGAACGGTTCAAATTGTTTTGTGAATATTCCGATTATATTTAAATAAGTGATTTACCATTTAAATAACGTTTTCTCTGTTTGTGTTCAGTATTCTCGGTCCTCGTATCTTTCTGTTTACATTTACCAAAGCCCCGCGGAAATCTCACATGCGTAGGTGCGTTCTAAAAGTCATGTACGTTCGTACAACAAAGTTTACATTAAAAATGTTATAATTGTCCCGAATAAACAGCTGTCATGGATGCAAAGAGCTATTGGAGAACCAATCATTTTAATAAAAATATAAATCTTTTTAAGATCTAGTTCAAATATTTATAGTTTTTCACTTCCTTTCCATCACGATATAATTAACGAGACGTTTTTTCAAACACAACCAAATCACCCACCATGACAGCATTTTGTCCAATCACAGAAAGGATTTTCGAGCATGCGTATTCTGTTGCCATAGTTAAGCGTCCTTAAGTTCAAAGGGCACACACCGAAACTATACCGACTACGTCGGAAAAATTGTTAAAATGCCGAATTGTTCCTCAGATTAGAATACATTCATTAGTTTTTAGTAATGACAATGCCTGACATGCATGATGCTTGGGGCTAGATGAGCTAGGAAGTAAACCTTTGTGTTGATTTTTATCAATTCTTGGATAATATCTCCTCCATAGCTGGTCGAAGCAAAGAACAATTTTGACCAATATGAAAATGATTTCACCAAAAGAACCTTTGTGAGCATGCTTCAAAGACTTATAACTGCTCCAAAACTAATCTCATAGAATTTCAAGCATGCCAAGTGGATATTATCAACATCTACTTAATTAGTCTTAATATGTCAAAATATCTAAAAAGTTATAGTATTCAAAAGGTATTGCACAATTATTCTCTTTTCATTTTTTTTAATGTTATATGGATACAAATATAAGTGATACATGTACCAATACAGTATTTGTTGTGGTATGAAAGTGTAGTTATTAACATTTACTGTAACAATGTTAATTCATACAAATCAAGAAGTAAACAAATGAATGAAAAATGTTGAACATGTACAATGAAATATAGTTTTAGAAATCGATTAGGCCAGAAAGGACTTGTAATTTTTTTTAACATAATTGAAGGACCATTTACACTCAGGACCGAGTCATCAGTATGCAGTGAAGATGTTTGGTTCAAATCGAAATAGAATGCTTTTATCTCCCTATTACTTACATTGTACATAGATGTGATAATACATGTACTTTGACAAATCCTTGTTCATTAGAGTTGTCCTTCAATGAACTGAGCTCAAATCAAAGTACTTTAATAAAACACTTAGACAAAGAGCTAAATCCAGTGATATACGTTGTACTACAGGTCCTTCATGAACATCCATCGACCAGTACCATATCTCAATAACATGACATACTACATGGTTGGATCAGAAGTCCTGAAAAAGACATGATTTTTTTTATCTTATTTTAAGTCTATATGCACAGGTTCAAACTTTCTTGTGGGATAACCATTCAGTATCTAGCAAACCAATTTGCTTCATGCACATATTGATATAGGTTGAGTGCCCCTCTGTTGGAAATAAGAACCCACCTCCACCTACACACATGTAATTTTAGTCAACTGATGAAGAAACATTAATCAAAGAGCTGAAAGCTTTGAGGAAAAATGACGCCACTGTCTCTAATATTGGGATATTTTTTATGCAAGTCTTGATTTTTACATACCGTAATTAAAGAACCTTAGTGAGCACGCTCACATACCCCACGTCCCCAAATTGTCATTGGAGAAATTAAATAAGTATAAGAAAAAATACTGAATAATAATTTCCTGTCAATATACACATCTACATAGTATGTCCTTATTATCTACAAAATTTCATGAAATTCTGTTCTGTGTTTTCAGGAGTTGAGATGACAAACTGTTGCAGAAGTACATTGAAGCAAATAAGTTCAAAGGGGCATAACTCCTAGAAAAAAAATTGAATCGTAATTTCCTGTTGATATGCACATCTACGTAGTATGTCCTTATTATCTGAAAAGGTTTCGTGAAATTCTGTTGTGGTTTGAGAGGAGTTGCGATGACAAACTGTTGCAGTAGTACATTAAAGTAAATAAGTTCAAAGGGGCATAACTCCTAGAAAAAAAATTGAATCGCAATTTCCTGTTGATATGCACATCTACATAGTATGTCCTTATTATCTGAAAAGGTTTCGTGAAATTCTGTTGTGTGGTTTGAGAGGAGTTGCGATGACAAACTGTTGCAGTAGAACATTTACTTTTTGCAGTAGTACATTAAAGTAAATAAGTTCAAAGGGGCATAACTCCTAAGAAAAAAAATTGAATCGTAATTTCCTGTTGATATGCACATCTACGTAGAATGTCCTTATTATCTGAAAAGGTTTCGTGAAATTCTGTTGTGTGGTTTGAGAGGAGTTGCGATGACAAACTGTTGCAGTAGTACATTTACTTTTTGCAGTAGTACATTAAAGTAAATAAGTTCAAAGGGGCATAACTCCTAGAAAAAAAATTGAATCGTAATTTCCTGTTGATATGCACATCTACGTAGTATGTCCTTATTATCTGAAAAGGTTTCGTGAAATTCTGTTGTGTGGTTTGAGAGGAGTTGCGATGACAAACTGTTGCAGTAGTACATTAAAGTAAATAAGTTCAAAGGGGCGTAACTCCTAGAAAAAAAATTGAATCGCAATTTCCCGTCGATATGCTCAACTACATAGTATGTCCTTATTATCTGAAAAGGTTTCGTGAAATTCTGTTGTGTGGTTTGAGAGGAGTTGCGATGACAAACTGTTGCAGTAGTACATTAAAGTAAATAAGTTCAAAGGGGCGTAACTCCTAGAAAAAAAATTGAATCGCAATTTCCCGTCGATATGCACAACTACATAGTATGTCCTTATTATCTGAAAAGGTTTCGTGAAATTCTGTTGTGTGGTTTGAGAGGAGTTGCGATGACAAACTGTTGCAGTAGTACATTAAAGTAAATAAGTTCAAAGGGGCGTAACTCCTAGAAAAAAAATTGAATCCCAATTTCCCGTCGATATGCACAACTACATAGTATGTCCTTATTATCTGAAAAGGTTTCGTGAAATTCTGTTGTGCGGTTTGAGAGGAGTTGCGATGACAAGAAACAGGACTGACGGACGGACTGACGGACGGACTGACGGACGGACGGGTCAAAAACATTATACCCTCCGCAACTTCGTTGCGTGGGGTATAATTAGTTTAACAATGCAACATGTCTCGAAAGCATATAATTGATATTCGTATGTGTGTGTGTGTGAAGTGAAGATGACAACTGGCTGTTTTTTTAAGACAAATGAATAGGTCAAGACTACCTGAATTTTACAAATAAATACCATAGAAAGGCTTGTATATTTGTCACTGGTTCATAGTCCGAACCACCATTTCCCCACAAATTTTTAGGTAAATAATCTTTTTGTTACTGTTATCAAAGGTCTAATGAAACTTAGGTCATTTTAAAGAATTCTAGTCAAACCGGCACCTGGTTAAATTGGCACCCGGTATAGTCAAATCGGCACCTGGTTAAATCGACACCTGATATAGTCAATTCGTCACCCATGTTAAATATATATTTTTAACAGTATTTTAAGCAAAAAGAGTAAAAATAAGAAAGGGGTTACCAGAATTTTGTTCAGTATTTAAGCAAAAATAGTTAAATACCCAAGGAAGGATTGTCCAAAAATATTAACTTTCACATTTATGGGGGTTCATGTACATTTTGTATATATTTATTTTTCTCAACTAAATGTGTATTTTAATCATATATATGAGGTATTGGATATTCTTTATGCATTTTTTAACCAGTTGAGCATTTTACAGGATTGTTGGTTTAATGCTGTATAAACTTAAAATTTCCTGAAAAAAAAACACCTTAAATTTGCTAATTATTTGGCATGAAAGTTTGATTTATTGAAAGGGACTCATAGTTTTCCATTTTATTTTTCTAATTGTCTCATTGTTAAAACAACAGCTTGGGTAAGGGCTTCGTTGTTTACCTTTATACACAACAGCATATTAACTATGTACTAGATAAAAGTTATTAATCAATTGAATAGAAAATATTATAACAAATATTATTGGATGCCGAATTGATTTCAAATAGGTGCCGATTTGACTAGATGCCGATTTAACCAGGTGCCGATTTGACTTTACCTTTATACCTTTACCTTTACCTTTACCTTTATCTTCGGGTCTTTACATAAGCCAAAGGCTTTTACTGACCCCTCATCTTGGATTGTCGTATATGATTTCTCATCTCATAATAATATATTTATATATAATATATTACACTTATCAAAAAATACTATTTAGGTGTGCGCAGCTGAAACACTTAAGGGCATACGATACAGTTACAGGGAAGGTAATGACGTTGCTAACGTAAAATGTTATTTTCGCGACGTCAAACTATGACATATCGGGAAAAGATGCATTTTTCGACTGATTTTTATCATTCAAACTGATTTAATTTGAAAACGAGTGCATGGACCCCTATTTTTTAAAACAGCAATTTGTTTCATTTTGCAAGGAGATTATGTGACCCAAATTTTATAAAACTGTAAATAGCGCAATTTTTTTAATTTTGATAAACATGCAGCAAAAAATTAGGAGATAACTGTATTGTATTTTAAGCTTGGCCTTCGTAAAACGTAGATTTTACTGTCGCAAATTGAGTTTACCTAGCGACGCGGAGCGGAGATAGGTAAACGGATATTTGCGACAGTAAAATCAAGTTTTACGAAGGCCAAGCTTAAAATACAATACAGTTATCTCCATTCTAATGCCGCATCTTAAAATAAATGTTATTTTTTGGCTTAAAAATGGCATTAATGAAAAAGTCCGCGAAACTGTCGCATTGTTTTTAGCATCTTAACAGTGTGACGTCATGTGTTTAATCTGGGTGTGAAACATGAATTCTAAACGTATTTTTACTTTTTGTACGCTTCATAATGGTTTCAATATAGACAAAAAGAAGATTTTGAGGCTCAAAATGAGAATATCTTGTTAATTTTTTGAGAAATTACATATCCAAAAAAAATCGGAATTCAAAATGGTGGCTTTCTTAGTTACGGACTGGTAGAACGTGGAATCTAACCCCTCAAAATATTTATCAACGTCCAATGAAAATTATCGTTACAAACTAATTGCATTAGAATTACGTTTTTTCCTCTATTCATAAACATTTGATAAATATAGAGTTATTTCGGAAGAAAAATTGCATAATTTGCAATGATACTTATAAAATACAGAAATTACCGATTATTTAACAAAAAACCATTTGTGTTTATCTTTTAAAGCAAAAAAGTTACGTCGTTCTTTCGAAAAAGAAAATACGGACACAAATCTGAATTTTGAGCAAATATACAAAATGTCGACCTCATTTTACTCAAAAAGTAGCACATGAAGGTATATTTTTTATGACATATTTGATTTAATCAGGTAAAAAATAGCCTATATGCAAATTTTCATCAACTTGTAAATACAGGTTCAAAACTGTATCGTATGCCCTTAACACGAACATACGAATTTAGTTTACGTGAAAGTTTGTCTGTAATGACCACTGTTCACGACGTACCTACGATAGACATTTAAACTGTGGGGTCACCAAAGGTTTCTTAACGCCTTTAATTATAAAATAATTCGAAAAATTAATCAGGAATAACCTTTATGTTTTGATTTATATAATTGATATAAATCAAAACATCGTGTTATTTCTGATTAATTTTTCGAATAACTTTATTAAGGTGTTGAGAACCTTTGGTGACCCCATAGTTTAAGTGTCTTTAAAAAGTACATAGTGAGCAGTGGTCGTTACATACAAACGTTCACCTAAATTGTCCCAGTCAATGGATTAATTTAATGTGTCAATCAATGGCCACAGCCACACTGTTTTGAATTTCATTCTATATGGGTTCCAATTTTCGCCATTTAATGCACACTTAAAATTGTTCAGAGTATTTGCCGTCACCGTTAAATCTGACAGGTTATTCCACTGATCCACTACTCCAATTGAAAAAGTATTTAGTCTATGTGTGGTCTTACACTGTTTTTTAAAATTTTTTAATGAGTGACCTCTAGTATTATTAGATAGTGCTAAAGTAAATAGCTCATCCAGTCGATGTCATCTATACCATGCAACGCTTTGTAGACTTGCATCATATCATTCCTATCCCTACGATATTCCAGGGTTGGCAAACCCAATGAAATGACTTGTACATTTCAAATCTTCTGCGATCGTTTGCGGTATTTTCCATCATCAAACAGAAGTAGAAACTGCTTTAAAATGATTCTAGAACGCTTCATGATTTAATTCACTTAAAAAACAATTTTGAAACTTGCGATGTTTAAACAGGAAGTTTAAAAAGCACGTGTAAAGGAAGAAATTAACCGGTGAGAGTCGAAATCCGTACAGATATCACTATAATACGCCTTTGAAAGTAAAACAGTTCCATCTTCTTGTAAAACAGTCTTAATTATACCTATCACATTAATGTTTGAAGGGTCTTAAGCTTATACAACCCATATAAGTCGGTATGACGGAATGAACAATAACCGATTACGTTTTGTAGTTTACAAATTCTAAGCTGGTTTACGGTTGTCTTTTTTACAATGTTTGGATCGTTTCAATCTAGCAGATACCAGTTCATTTCAAATGCATTGAAAAGAAACGAGAAATTTGTAATGAAAGGTTTAGTTTTTATATTAATCAGTTTTAATTTGAATTAGATAGAAATAACTTATTAATATTGATGAGTTAAAATTATTAGTTTGAAAAATGATGAGAGCGCCCTCTACGATATCAATGATGGCGGAACGTTAACAACCACCTCGACGCGAAATTGAATGTGTTCTCTTATTTCTTGCTTATTGTACTCTATAGTCCGCAATCTCTCTGGAAAGTCCAATTTTGGAGAATAAAACCGCTGACTATACAAGCCTATCTATGGACAGGTCAACATTTTTGTTGTAAATAAAATAAAGTATGTAAACTGGTTCCCTTCCGACTACAACACTTTGTTCGAGTGTAGCGGAATACAAGCAGATACCAGTCAGTTTGTAAAATAGTAAATATGAAACCGAGTGCGGTAGGCGGAGGCAATAATCGACTTCCTGTTGTTCTGGTCAATGGTATCGGAACAATGCCGCTGAAGCGTCATTTTCCAATAAACCACTGTTACAAAACGAAGGAAAGCAAACGCAAGCTAGGGTGATCTGATAGGGGCTCATATCACCCCTGGTAGAACAAATGAGCTGGAATGTAATTTGCTTTTTAACTTACTTGCAAGACAGCAGTCACTGAGTGTAACATCGAAAAAGAAGAGGAAGATATCCTTTTCGAATAGATTAAGACTGTGCGGTCTTTCATACAAATTAGAATTAAGCAAGAATGTGTTCATAGTACACAGATGCCCTACTCGCACATTTGAAATGAAAATAAGAAAGATTATATCATAGGGAACATGCATATATGTGTTTTAAGTTTCAGGTTGATTGGACTTCAACTTCATCAAAAACTACCTCGACTGTAAACTTTAACTTTAAGCAGGACAGACGGACAGACGAACGAAAGGACAAATGGACGAGCGAACGGACCAACAGACCAGAAAACATAATGCCCCTCTACTATCGGGGCATAAAATCTGAATGTGAAGATGAATACACGTGCACAACCAATCTGCAAAGCCCCCCCACCCCAAATTGCTAAATACATGTCAGCTGACAATATAAAGCAATACGTAAATTACATCTCGCTACGGAGATTATATTCTGGTTACACAGATTGTGATTGACAACAAACCGTATCATGTAATTTTCGGTAAATCTTTCGCGTGTTGGTCGCAGTTGTACAATCGGGATTTGTGTAGCCATTTTAAACCCTGTTCAATTAGACTTTAATATTTAAAATGGTCAAGATAAAAAAAAATATTGCAGTGAGTAAAATATTTAGTAAACTTTATTCTTAAACACTAGCATGAAAACATAGATGTATACCGGACTGTGTGTACAAAAGATATCTTTAAGACTGGTTCCCTGACCGTCATCTGTTTGACTCTGAAGTACCCGTATGTTGCAAGGGAGATAACCTGCCTACATATATTCGTGCTTTTGAAAAAAGATACCCGAATGACGAACATGGCGGACCCACTTTTCTAGCTGCAGAGGAAAATTGTGTTATTTTACTGTTTTAGTCATATCATTTTATATACACATTGTTTTATTAACACCACCTCTACACCAAAACAATCGTTCATGTTACCTGAACATTAAAACCATCATATTTCACTTGGAAAGCTACGAATCGTGTGTTAAACCGGCATCTACTGACGACGCCATCTTGAGTTTCTTGGTAAATTGATATTTACTCATTTATACTCCAGATTTATTGTGTCTTCGTCTTACAGGACCTTATAAGCAACCCTTACAGAGAACATTTTTTTACCTTTTAACAGATTTTATAGCATTTTTAATTGAACCTGTTCTTTTAGTTCTGGATATTTTTAACGATTTTAACGGTTGCGTTTTACTGCTCATAATTTTTAACTCGTTTAACCGTGTGTAGTTAATTACCTTTCATTGACATCCATAGTACTACCTCACGATATATATCACTCATTTCCATCGATAAGTTAATAAACAACAATGGAGATAGCAAGAAGAAGGAGTGACAGAGTCAAAACAAAACGTTCTGCCTATACCCCTGCCAAGACAGCACGTAAAGCTGTAACTGTTGCCTCAACAAGTGACAGGTCATCTAAGGTCAATACAACTGATCACCCAGCTGAATATGCTCTAAATAAAAACAAAGCAATTCGTCAAAAACTTGATGCCTCAAATCGATTATTCGCAGTAGTACCTGAATTTAGTCCTGGTAACTTAGTGCTTACATTCACTGCCGGTGCCTATGAGGAATTTAAAATCGTGTCCTTGAATGTGCTTCAGGGTCAGGGGCTCTCGTTAAGAAGGACTAATACCACCGACATAAACAAAGCAGTAGTCTCTGAATATCTGTCGCTGTCAATGATGTACAGAACAAACTCTTATGTATTAAACTTTTACAATACCTCGTCTAAAGTAGTTTTGAATGGTAATCAGCTACATATGTCAGTTTTTATTTCGTCAACCCTACCTCATATCTTGAATGTATTAGACCACAACAAGGATTTCATAACATTTAACAGTAAAATCAGACAATGTTGCACAGTATATCTTAACTTAAATCAGGCTAGTTGTACTCGAACAACAGACATTAATACTAGTATTCAACAAGATCAGTATCAACAATCTAAACAAAATAGTGCTTCCGCATCTTTAAAGTCACTAATAAATGCTTCTGATCAACTGTCCTACATGTGAAAATCTTTGTAGTTCTGGCGATAAGGCAGTTGAATGTGAGATCTGTAATAAATGGCTTCATTATAAATGTGAAAATCTTACTGTTAAGGAGGCTGATGAGATAGAGAACAATTTATCACTTCAATATAATTGTAACAGCTGCAAAACTTTAAAATCAGTGCAGTCAGATCTACTTGTTTCTCAGTTAAAACATGCTCCGGAAAACACTGGTAATCAACCAACCACAAGTATTAGGTCACGTTCAGAAAATAGCGATACTTCTACAAACTTGAGTCATCCCACTGTTCTGGATTCCACTCCGCCTCGTTTAAATAACTGTAATGTATATCCTATTCCTGTGACCATCAGTGGCACCCCAGCAACATGTAATAACACTAACATTTTAGAAGAGGAGATAAAAAATTTAAAATCTCAACTTGGACTTAAAGATAAGCAACTTAAAACCAAAGAATCACTCATTTGTAAACAAGATTCTGAAATAAAATTAATGAAAAAAGAATTGGCTACTAACAGAGCCGTCACTATTAAATTAAAGCAAGATAAAAAGGATCTTGAACGTTCCTTATTGATACAACTACAAAAACCTAGCAATACGGCACATGAACCATCTGCGTTTAATCGAGAAGATAACTCTAGATCATATGCCATGGAGCAACGTGTGCGTTCATTAGAATTTGAACTACTTAAACAAGAAAATAAAATTTCAAATTTAGCTGATAAATTCATTGACTTTAAAATAGATAATGGACGTAAACAACCGAGAACAAGAAAGAAGAAACAAAAAGTGATAAATAATCAAACGGCTGACCAGTTTAAATATGAGAAACCTTCAAATGACTCTTGTAGGAACATTTTATTTGATTCTGAGCTTGAAATGCGTGATGACGAGGCAGGAGATGAACAATCGCCCGGTCATAGTATACCGTATACTGAACAGTCATCTTTTTTAGGCTATACTCGTGCGCCGAAAATTACCTGCCACATATGAATTATTCTCCACCAAAGAAACCTATGTACCACCCTCCTTCGACAAGACATCCGAATCATGTCCATCAACCAAATGTCCATCGACAATACCAAGCGATCCCAAGATTTCAGATCCAGAGTCCACAATTTCACCCATCGAATCATTCAAGAATTTAACTACACATTTGTTAAATATTTTATCTTTTAACATTGAAGGCCTGACCTCTAATTTAGTGTAGCTTTATAAACTTATTAAAAGATCTGATATCATCTTACTTCAAGAACACTGGCTCTATAGCCATGAGAAAGATAATTTATATACTAATTTTACCGATTTTAACTATCATATAAAATGTTTTGACGATGGAATTATTGATGATGTAGTTGACAGAAAACGCGGGCATGCTGGGGTTGCAATTTGCGTAAATAATAAATATAGTCCATATTTGGAAAAACTGCCTGATGGAAGTAATAGAATTGCTGCAATACGTTTGAACTTTGATGTACCTCTGGTGATAATTTCTGTATATTTACCTTCTCGTAGTAATAATTATAGCCGTGATGACTATCTTTCCGTATTAGACGAACTTATCGAAATTGTCACAAAATATAGAGACTCTGCTTATATTTTAATTGGTGGTGATATGAATGACTCAATTTTCAGGAACCATCCTACTGATAATGATTTTAAAAACTTTCTACGTAATAATAATCTACGTATTCCTGACATCTGTGTTGAGTGTAGTACATTTTATCATTTTAAAAATCGTGATGAGTCACAAATTGACTATTTTATTCAGAATTTTGATATTATTAATACATACTGTACATATAGCCGAGAATCAACTAACACTTCTACTCATGATCCGATAATGGTATCAGTAAAAACTTCAGATAAACCAAATGCTATTCCAAAAAGCAAACATTTGCAGCGTATTAACTGGAATAAGATTGATAAATGTGAATATCAGAGATTATTGGAATTAAATTTACAGTCAAAAATAACTGAAATAGATAATCTATCAATTGAAAACTATGATGAATTTGTCATCTCTGTCTGTGAGATAATTACCCAAACTGCTGATTCGCTTCAACCTCCTAATAGTAGAAAACGTGGGAAAAATAGTAGATACTGGACTCCGAATATGACAGATATTTTAAATCGTAGTAAATATCATTATTGGATGTGGAAACAAGAGGGAACATCAGATATATAAAACTAAGCATTCATTATCAACAAATAAGAGTATTTAAAAAGAAACTTAGATAAGAACAAAGGAAAATAGAAACTGCTAAGAGACAGTCTAAATTTACTAATATTATGTCGTAATCTGACAGAAATGATAAAAAATTTCTATACTTTACTTAAAAACAAGCGAAACTTGCGCTCTTCTGTGACATCTATTTTAAAATATGACAATAAAATAATTAATACTGAAGAAGAAATTTTGGATACCTGGGTACCGTTTCACAAAGACTTCGTAAGTCTACGTGCCATCGTAAGTCCATCGTAAATAAATCGTAGGATTTACAGCCGTTTCACAAAGCCGTCGTAAGTTAAGATGATCGTAAATAATGCGTAAATCCTGGCGTAACTTACTACAGCTATACCCAGTCGTAACTCCATCGTAGTTTTTCTACGAAAATGAACTATTCCATCTAACATGGCTGCAGCGTTCTTTATTCTTGGTCAAGATGCCTCAAATGTTAGAAGACGAAAAAAAAATCTTCAATATTATAGAACTACGTACACTTATAGTCTTTCTTCGTTTGTTTATTTGTATATGCAAGCAACTTACTTAATGCAAATCTAAGGTATTAATCATTGTTTACTCATCTTATTTCCTACCGGCGTATGTCTTAACAATTTAATGAATAGGCTTTCTATCACGTCCGCGTTCTGAAATCTATTTATAATTATATCACTACAGGCACAGTGCTAATCGATAAAACGTTTAAGGAAGGATGTTTTATCCCCATTTTTGATTCATTTTTAAAGAGTATGTGTACAATATAAATCTGAAATCAGTGTTTCACAGTCAAACCAGATAATAATTATTTTTTTGTTATTTCGGCCAAAAAAGAAATGTATTTTAATTAGAATATCGAAATAAATATCTGACTGTAATTAGTTTCGTGGTTAATGGAATCTATTGCAACTATTTAGATATGGTTAAGTTACTGTATGCCTTTCTAGTGACTATTTTTGGTTCGAATCAAATGTAGATCATATATACCAAAACTAATAGGGGGACTGAGGGGTAAGCTGCAGATCAATAAGACTTTGTGTAGATGCGACATGTCTTAAAAAAATAATACAGTAGAAAAAAAAATTTGGAAGGGGGAGGGGAAGTTAAAGATTGAAAAGTGAAGCATTTTTTCTGTTTACTTTATTTTTTTTTTTTTTATTTAGGGACATTGCAAAATGCACCTGTTTCTATCAATGGGAAGGTCGACTATCAATATGTAATATATATATGAATTGTCGACCTTCCCATTGATAGATCGAATGTAGGACAGAAATTCACAGGACAAAAAGTCACAGACAAAAAGTCACGGACAAAAAGTCACAGGACAAAAAGTCACAGGACAAAAAGTCACAATTCATTTTTTCTGATTATTTTCTTAAAAAAAAAAATGCTCTAATGAAATGTTGAACTGGTCCTTATCAGAACTGGTTCAATGATTTTAGCCATGCAAATTATGTTCATTAATAAGCATCGGTATTTTCGTCCACCATTGCAGACTTAGTTAACCTTACATCCTTCTCCTACATTGTGTCAATAATTATTACAACAATGAAATTTCGTGAAAGAGTTTCGACAAAAATAACCATTGACAACAAAAAGCTATGTACAGCTGAAAAAAACATACAACAACTAGTCATACAATCAAAGAGCTATAATTCTCGATTTTTGGAACGAAGCATGCACACAAAGAACAGAAACAGTTGAAGAGCTATCAGACCAAACAGAACCTAATAAATAACCAAAGCATGCAGACGAAGATCAATTTTGTCTAATAGAGTTGAAACCTTAGTTTCTTTATATTTTCAAAATTTATGGATAAGTTTAAGGGACGCCTCTTTCGCCGGAATGATTCCTACGTCTTCAGTTTCATATTTGAGAGATCCATAATTCATTCCAATTAAAAAAAAAAACAACAAAAAAAAAAACCATACAACAATATATTTTATAGATCTGGAAGACGAATGCTCGAAGACGGATGACATTGTTTTTGATTTTTTGGGGTTGGGGAAAACCTATCTTTTTTTCACTACGAATAAAAGTTAAATACATTTTAAAATCCTCCAAAACGACTTTATCGATAAGCATTTTTTCTATATTGGGCTATCAATAATAAAATCTAACTGGTTTTGGTGATAACATTTTTACTCTGTCAAGATTTTAGATAACTCTTAATGTCGGATAACTAATGCTGCTGTATATGTTATAAAACTTTATGCTCAGCGCTAGCTTTTCGGTGCTATTTCCTCATATATCATGCACAAACTAGATAAGATCAAATATAACTAATTTCATCTTATCTACTGCTTAAATTGTTATCCCATATATCCAAATTATTACAAATAAGCTAAGTTAAGATTTTACAGGGGCGGATCTAGGAATTTGGAAAGAGGGGGCGAAGTTTTTAAATATTGCCGAGCGGAGCGAGGCGAACAATTTTTGGGACCTTTTTTGGACCAAAAAACATAAAATAAATGTAAAATTTAATTTTTAAACGGTTCCTGGCGTGGGGCATGTATTTTCTATAGTTGCGGTAAAGTGTAAGGGTTAGACATTTTTTATGCTGTATTTTCCCTATTGATTGATAAAATGATTGATAAAATGATAATATGTATCCAAAGCTATGTACTGATATTTTTTATGTTTGACTTTTCAGTAAAGAATAGACATGGAAAATTCTCGTTTGTTGTATGCTTAGTTAGCATTACCTCACAGATTTCTTGTTGTAAAAATACGCCGGGCTACTCGATGATTTACAATACGACCGACACGAGTTAAAAAAAGTCAAACAATCAGTTTTTATCCAAATGTTTGGTTGATATGTTTCACCCAACAAAATTAAGGGAGGTGAGGGGTTCCAAATCAACCAAAGGCTACGAATGAGTCTGAAATGACAACGAATTTGTGAATGACGGTCGTCAAATGGAGACGTAAAGGCCACACTCAGCAGTCAGGTTGCAGTCTGGTCTTGAAAAAAAGTATTCAATATATCAGCTCTGCGAAAAAGACATTCCGGTCAGACATGCAAACACCGGCCTCAAAATAATACGCCCGTTTTTTATTCATCATACTCATTTAATGCTAATTAATTCTGTTGGAAATTTTCGTTTCTAATAGCAAAAAAAGTGGACAAGATTATTGTTTTCAATCCAGATACAGCCAGAATTTTTATTTAATGCAAAAATCAGAGTCAGTTTTTTTTCTCTCAAGTACCTTAGACTGCCTCCTCAAATCAAACGGTTCGTACCTTAGACATTAAATCTTTCTAGAGCTTTTACTGACTGATTATTATTCAGCTATCATGCTATTTTAAAATAGGCTGGGGCGTTTGGGGTTCAACACGTTTTCGGAGGTAAATTATATTGCTGTGGATTTTTTTCTTCATGAGAGTATAAATAGGGTATTACTTTCGGCTATTGGTACTTTACGGAACGGAACGGAACGGAACGGAACGGAACGGAACGGAATTTCATTTAAGGTATCCAAAGGGGGCATTTATCAAAATTTCGAAAAATCTTTAAAACAAAAACAAACTTTAGAATTTCTGTGTTTTACGGTTTTCCATATAAAAATAACACAAATGTATACTTAATCTCATCTTCACAGGTGAAATGTGTAATAATGTATAACATCGGGAAATATTCTGTAGATGAATATGTCGGATTGTCCTGATAAATTATCATGAAATTAACGCATTTGCAAGTCATGCATTATGATATCTAGACTGACCTCACGTCGTCCTTGACTAGAGACAGTGATCAAAATGAATCTGATTTAAACTTTTTAATTTATTTTTCCGTTCCGTTCCGTTCCGCAAAGTACCAATTGCTCTGAGGAATTGGTATTTAACGGAAAAAACGGAAACAGACATCTTTAATGTAATTAAAGCAGTATGATAAAAAAAAAAATTGTCTGCCACCTCTTTTTGCACGAGTGGTATGTGTTTTAGATAGCATTTTCGACTTGATCAATAATAAAAAATTTAACACAAAGGCGGGTTACACAAAAAGTCTTTCTCCTTCCATCGGTAATTATATTTTAAAAAAGAGGCCTTCAACAGCCCGTTCCGACGATGATTAGAGACAGTGATCAAGTTGAATCTGATGTAAACTTTTTAATTTATTTTTCCGTTCCGTTCCGTTCCGCAAAGTACCAGTTGCTCTGAGGAATTGGTATTTAACGGAAAAAAACGGAAACAGACATCTTTAATGTAATTAAAGCAGTATGATAAAAAAAATTGTCTGACACCTCTTTTTGCATGAGTGGTATGTGTTTTAGATAGCATTTTCGACTTGATCAATAATAAAAAATTTAAGGCAGGTTACACAAAAAGTCTTTCTCCTTCCATCGGTAATTATATTTTAAAAAAGGGGCCTTCAACAGCCCGTTCCGACGATGATTAGAGACAGTGATCCAGTTGAATCTGATGTAAACTTTTTAATTTATTTTTCCGTTCCGTTCCGTTCCGCAAAGTACCAATTGCTCTGAGGAATTGGTATTTAACGGAAAAAACGGAAACAGACATATTTAATGTAATTAAAGCAGTATGATAAAAAAAAATTGTCTGACACCTCTTTTTGCATGAGTGGTATGTGTTTTAGATAGCATTTTCGACTTGATCAATAATAAAAAATTTAACACAAAGGCAGGGTACACAAAAAGTCTTTCTCCTTCCATCGGTAATTATATTTTAAAAAAGAGGCCTTCAACAGCCCGTTTCGACGATGATTAGAGACAGTGATCAAGTTGAATCTGGTGTAAACTTTTTAATTTATTTTTCCGTTCCGTTCCGTTCCGCAAAGTACCAATTGCTCTGAGGAATTGGTATTTAACGGAAAAAACGGAAACAGACATCTTTAATGTAATTAAAGCAGTATGATAAAAAAAATTGTCTGCCACCTCTTTTTGCATGAGTGGTATGTGTTTTAGATAGCATTTTCGACTTGATCAATAATAAAAAATTTAACACAAAGGCAGGTTACACAAAAAGTCTTTCTCCTTCCATCGGTAATTATATTTAAAAAAAGGGGCCTTCAACAGCCCGTTGAGACAGTGATCCAGTTGAATCTGATGTAAACTTTTTAATTTATTTTTCCGTTCCGTTCCGTTCCGCAAAGTACCAATTGCTCTGAGGAATTGGTATTTAACGGAAAAAACGGAAACAGACATCTTTAATGTAATTAAAGCAGTATGATAAAAAAAAATTGTCTGACACCTCTTTTTGCATGAGTGGTATGTGTTTTAGATAGCATTTTCGACTTGATCAATAATAAAAAATTTAACACAAAGGCAGGTTACACAAAAAGTCTTTCTCCTTCCATCGGTAATTATATTTTAAAAAAGAGGCCTTCAACAGCCCGTTCCGACGATGATTAGAGACAGTGATCAAGTTGAATCTGATGTAAACTTTTTAATTTATTTTTCCGTTCCGTTCCGTTCCGCAAAGTACCAATTGCTCTGAGGAATTGGTATTTAACGGAAAAAACGGAAACAGACATCTTTAATGTAATTAAAGCAGTATGATAAAAAAAAATTGTCTGACACCTCTTTTTGCATGAGTGGTATGTGTTTTAGATAGCATTTTCGACTTGATCAATAATAAAAAATTTAACACAAAGGCAGGTTACACAAAAAGTCTTTCTCCTTCCATCGGTAATTATATTTTAAAAAAGAGGCCTTCAACAGCCCGTTCCGACGATGATTAGAGACAGTGATCAAGTTGAATCTGATGTAAACTTTTTAATTTATTTTTCCGTTCCGTTCCGTTCCGCAAAGTACCAATTGCTCTGAGGAATTGGTATTTAACGGAAAAAACGGAAACAGACATCTTTAATGTAATTAAAGCAGTATGATAAAAAAAAATTGTCTGACACCTCTTTTTGCATGAGTGGTATGTGTTTTAGATAGCATTTTCGACTTGATCAATAATAAAAAATTTAACACAAAGGCAGGTTACACAAAAAGTCTTTCTCCTTCCATCGGTAATTATATTTTAAAAAAGAGGCCTTCAACAGCCCGTTCCGACGATGAGTAGAGACAGTGATCAAGTTGAATCTGATTTAAACTTTTTAATTTATTTTTCCGTTCCGTTCCGTTCCGCAAAGTACCAATTGCTCTGAGGAATTGGTATTTAACGGAAAAAACGGAAACAGACATCTTTAATGTAATTAAAGCAGTATGATAAAAAAAAAATTGTCTGACACCTCTTTTTGCATGAGTGGTAAGTGTTTTAGATAGCATTTTCGACTTGATCAATAATAAAAAATTTAACACAAAGGCAGGTTACACAAAAAGTCTTACTTCTTCCATTGGTAATTATTTTTTTGGTAAACATATCTCATGTCAAGGACCTTTTTCGCTCCATAACCCTTTTACTTATATATATATATACATATAGGATAACAAGTATTTGTTGAGTGACTGAAATTTCCCAAAATTATACAAATGTATATTTGAAATACAAATGTGGGGATCATTTAAGTTTAAGAAAATATTTATTCCATTAAAATCCATCAACAAGTTTTAAAGGTTTAAGGTGTACAGTGTGGTTTCTCCAATGATTCTCTACATATTTTTTTAATACATCAAGGATTGTTAAGATGTTATCCTCCCTCTATATATGTCCTTGGACCAACTTAAAACATTTAAAGAAAAAAAAAACCGTAGAACCCATGTTTTTATTGCTTTTCTTTAAATTAATTTAAAAGTCACAATAAACTATAATGCTTTAAAACAACCTAAAATATACCTTTAATACATGTAGCTACATGTACATGTTTAAGACTGCCCCTAGCACAACTTATAGCAAATTTCAAAAGACAAAAAGAAATAATACATGTATTTCCGCTGGTATGCTGAAAAATAGGGTAAGTTGTGGGTAATATTATTTTATTTATATACAAACATTTTTTAGCTAATTAACTACTAGCTATAGGGAACCAGTCTGACTTTAATAGAGCTGAAGGGAATCTAAGACAAATGTATTGATTATTTAGGGAATCACGGAAGCATGACTAGATCTGGCTACCTCTTACGCAGCCAATGCCCCCCCCCCCCCCCCCCCCCCCAATTAGAAATTCTGGAATCACTGGGTATGCACTACAAATTAGGGTTAGCTGAAACATGCTGGTATGTATTTTTTTGTATAATTGATTGGGTATTTAATGAAGGTACAATAACAATTAAGGGCATGCCTAGGCCTCATGAGGCATAATAAAGGTAGTTAGCCATTGAAATTTCAAATACAACTGCAAGAATTAACATCTACATGTTTGTTGCCTATTTGGTGCTAAAATATGGAGCTGGAATATTCATTTTCATATTTGCCTAAGCTAGCACATTTTTAATTAGCCATTGTTGTTCTCTTACATCACTACCCTCTAACAGTGCACACACATTTTGATTTTTTATTGTACTGAATCTGGTATTTCTGTCACTTTTGACTGAAGTTTAACCATTCCTTTTGAGAAAAAATAAGAAATAACAGATAGGGGTTAACACTGTCAAATGCCATTTCACTGATTATTCTAATATACTATCCATACAGATCTGTGTCCACACTTGTAACAATGACAATAAATTCTTTTCATATTGAGTCTTGTGTATATATATATATGTTACTCTCTCAAACGTGTCCATTTCGCCGTATCGTGTCCAATGTTGTCCTTCGCACAAAAGTTTCCATTTTTATCTCGCCGAAACGTGTCCGATGAAGAACGTCCGCCGAAACGTGTCCATTTTATAACGCCAAAACGTTCCCAAACTTTTAGTGCTAAAACATCCCCATGGACGCCAACAAGACAACAATCCATCGAAACTCAAATATTGTACACACAATACACTATATAAGGACACCTCATCAAAAATATACAGTTTTCTTTGCAAGACATTTTGTTAATTTCTTAGGCAGCAACCATTTGATTTTCTGGGGGGGGGGGGGGGGGGCTATGGTTTTTTTTTCTGTGCAAACTTTTTTTTCGCCTTCGGCGAAGAACAATCTATTTTTTTAGCGACAAACCGAAAACAATTTTTTTTCTTTCAATTTTAGCATTACATATAGTGGCAGCTGAGGGTGAAACAAACAAAAGTTTTTAGAAATATAAAAATGTGGTTGATTAGGAATAATATTATATTATAATAGTAGAAATGAAAACCACACCATGCAGATACAAGTATGACAAAAATACTAGTCATAGCACATATTAAGGGATAACTTTTTAAATATCATTCGTATCTGGTTGTAAATTCGAATAGGTAAAAGTGTTATCAAATAAGCGTATAACGACTTACTTTGAATCAGGAAAAATATATTTTTCACAGTATTTACTTACTTTTTTAGCAATTGAAACTACAAAATGTACTACTATGGTTGACAATTTAAAAGGAAGAAAAATAGCATTATACCCGAACCCTAACACTGTCCCTAACTCTTCAAATCACCCTAACCCTTAACCTTACCCATACCCTAACCATACGGCACACGAGGTCACTCATTGACTCGGCCTACAGTGCTAGATCAATCTTTGACACAGGCTACGGCGCTAGATGGCACGTTGGCGCAGACTTCGACGCTAGATGGCAACTGTTTAAACAGTTTTTGTATATCATAATGTTGAATTGTTCATATGGCGACTTTTGGAGGTGAAATTAACGTCAACTTAATATCAATCAGCTGGCAGTTGGGAAAAAAAACATTCTGTAAAATTAAACCAATGGAGCTTTCAAATTGTCGACCTGTCAACCTGTAATCCTTTCGACTTGTCAATCTGTCAAATTTGCAATCTGTCGACCTGTCAACATAACCGACTTATGTACACATTAACTGATTTACTACTCTATTCTTCCAATTGAACTACAATCCATATATTCTACTTGACCCAACATGTGTGCTAGATGGCACATTGACACAGCCTACGGCTCTAAATGGCACATTGACACAGCCTATCTTGTAATTGATATTAGGCAGGCGTTACCTGATGAGCTCCCGGATTTTTTTAAGAAATCTTCCATTCAACAATTATCAATATTGTTAACAAAGGTTGCGAACAAATCCAGGGACGAAACTATGTATCTTGGGACGATTGAACCCTTTTGTCATAGCGCGAATATGAGTGAGTACATCCGGAAATAGAAAACGTGTAAGTGGACCATTTTACAGAAAATGATAGCAATTGGTATTTTGCGGAACGGAACGGAAATCAGATTCAACTTGATCACTGTTTCTAATCATCTTCGGAAGGCCCCTTTTTTAATTTATAATTACCAATGGAAGTAGAAAGACCTTTTGTCTAACCTGTCTTTGTGTTATTTTTTATACGTCCGTCAATTTTGACGGGACGTATTATGGTATACAAATGTCCAGTGTCCGTCCGTCCGTCCGTCCGTCCGTCCGTCCGTCCGTCTGTCCGGTGTAAACATGTCGCACCGTAACTTGAGAACGACTTATCCAAATTTCATGAAACTTAACATAGTTGTTTCTTATGATGGTAAAATGATCTGTATACTTTTTTGTGAAAATAAGATTACAACTTTTTGAGTTACGGCACCGTATCTCAAAAACGATTCTTGATTATGGCTTAAAACTTTAAATACTTCTTAGTTATATTAATCTTAATATCTGTATACTTTTTGGTGATGATTCAAAATTATATTTTTGAGTTATTGAGTATTTTGTAAAAAAAAAAGGGGGGGGGGGGTTACATGTCGCACCATATCTCAAAAACGATTTATGATTATTGCTTAAAACTTTACACACTTCTTTGTTATATTAATCTAAAGATCTGTATACTTTTTGGTGATGATTCATTTTTATATTTTCGAGTTATTGAGTTTATTGTAAAAAAAAGAGGGTTTTTTTCACATGTTGCGCTGTATCTCTTTTGCTTAAAACTTAACAGGCTAATGTTGCGTCGGGTTTCCAAATACATCTTGTACAATCTTCCTATTGAGCGGGAATAAGGAATGAGTCAGGATATACTAAGCATGACATCCTGTACAACCCTGTGTTATTCAAAAAAGATTGATGTTTTTTCACAAGACGACGGGCGTATCATGCGCTCATGGCGCAGCTGTTTATTTAAATATTGATCAAGTCGAAATGCTATCTAAAACACTTACCACTCATTCAAAAAAGAAGGGTCTGACTTGTTTTTATCATACTGCTTTAATCACATTAAAGATGTCTGTTTCCGTTTTTTCCGTTAAATACCAATTCCTCAGAACAATTGGTACTTTGCGGAACGGAAAAATAAATTAAAAAGTTTAAATCAGATTCAACTTGATCACTGTCTCTAATCATCGTCGGAACGGGCTGTTGAAGGCCTCTTTTTTAAAATATAATTACCGATGGAAGGAGAAAGACTTTTTGTGTAACCTGCCTTTTGTGTTAAATTTTTTATTATTGATCAAGTCGAAAATGCTATCTAAAACACATACCACTCATGCAAAAAGAGGTGTCAGACAATTTTTTTTTTATCATACTGCTTTAATTACATTAAAGATGTCTGTTTCCGTTTTTTCCGTTAAATACCAATTCCTCAGAGCAATTGGTACTTTGCGGAACGGAACGGAACGGAAAAATAAATTAAAAAGTTTACATCAGATTCAACTGGATCACTGTCTCTAATCATCGTCGGAACGGGCTGTTGAAGGCCCCTTTTTTAAAATATAATTACCGATGGAAGGAGAAAGACTTTTTGTGTAACCTGCCTTAAATTTTTTATTATTGATCAAGTCGAAAATGCTATCTAAAACACATACCACTCATGCAAAAAGAGGTGTCAGACAATTTTTTTTATCATACTGCTTTAATTACATTAAAGATGTCTGTTTCCGTTTTTTCCGTTAAATACCAATTCCTCAGAGCAATTGGTACTTTGCGGAACGGAACGGAACGGAAAAATAAATTAAAAAGTTTACATCAGATTCAACTTGATCACTGTCTCTAATCATCGTCGGAACGGGCTGTTGAAGGCCTCTTTTTTAAAATATAATTACCGATGGAAGGAGAAAGACTTTTTGTGTAACCTGCCTTTGTGTTAAATTTTTTATTATTGATCAAGTCGAAAATGCTATCTAAAACACATACCACTCATGCAAAAAGAGGTGTCAGACAATTTTTTTTTTATCATACTGCTTTAATTACATTAAAGATGTCTGTTTCCGTTTTTTCCGTTAAATACCAATTCCTCAGAGCAATTGGTACTTTGCGGAACGGAACGGAACGGAAAAATAAATTAAAAAGTTTACATCAGATTCAACTTGATCACTGTCTCTAATCATCGTCGGAACGGGCTGTTGAAGGCCTCTTTTTAAAAATATAATTACCGATGGAAGGAGAAAGACTTTTTGTGTAACCTGCCTTTGTGTTAAATTTTTTATTATTGATCAAGTCGAAAATGCTATCTAAAACACATACCACTCATGCAAAAAGAGGTGTCAGACAATTTTTTTTTATCATACTGCTTTAATTACATTAAAGATGTCTGTTTCCGTTTTTTCCGTTAAATACCAATTCCTCAGAGCAATTGGTACTTTGCGGAACGGAACGGAACGGAAAAATAAATTAAAAAGTTTACATCAGATTCAACTGGATCACTGTCTCTAATCATCGTCGGAACGGGCTGTTGAAGGCCCCTTTTTTAAAATATAATTACCGATGGAAGGAGAAAGACTTTTTGTGTAACCTGCCTTAAATTTTTTATTATTGATCAAGTCGAAAATGCTATCTAAAACACATACCACTCATGCAAAAAGAGGTGTCAGACAATTTTTTTTATCATACTGCTTTAATTACATTAAAGATGTCTGTTTCCGTTTTTTCCGTTAAATACCAATTCCTCAGAGCAATTGGTACTTTGCGGAACGGAACGGAACGGAAAAATAAATTAAAAAGTTTACATCAGATTCAACTGGATCACTGTCTCTAATCATCGTCGGAACGGGCTGTTGAAGGCCTCTTTTTTAAAATATAATTACCGATGGAAGGAGAAAGACTTTTTGTGTAACCTGCCTTAAATTTTTTATTATTGATCAAGTCGAAAATGCTATCTAAAACACATACCACTCATGCAAAAAGAGGTGTCAGACAATTTTTTTTATCATACTGCTTTAATTACATTAAAGATGTCTGTTTCCGTTTTTTTCCGTTAAATACCAATTCCTCAGAGCAATTGGTACTTTGCGGAACGGAACGGAACGGAAAAATAAATTAAAAAGTTTACATCAGATTCAACTTGATCACTGTCTCTAATCATCGTCGGAACGGGCTGTTGAAGGCCTCTTTTTTAAAATATAATTACCGATGGAAGGAGAAAGACTTTTTGTGTAACCTGCCTTTGTGTTAAATTTTTTATTATTGATCAAGTCGAAAATGCTATCTAAAACACATACCACTCATGCAAAAAGAGGTGTCAGACAATTTTTTTTTATCATACTGCTTTAATTACATTAAAGATGTCTGTTTCCGTTTTTTCCGTTAAATACCAATTCCTCAGAGCAATTGGTACTTTGCGGAACGGAACGGAACGGAAAAATAAATTAAAAAGTTTACATCAGATTCAACTTGATCACTGTCTCTAATCATCGTCGGAACGGGCTGTTGAAGGCCTCTTTTTTAAAATATAATTACCGATGGAAGGAGAAAGACTTTTTGTGTAACCTGCCTTTGTGTTAAATTTTTTATTATTGATCAAGTCGAAAATGCTATCTAAAACACATACCACTCATGCAAAAAGAGGTGTCAGACAATTTTTTTTTATCATACTGCTTTAATTACATTAAAGATGTCTGTTTCCGTTTTTTCCGTTAAATACCAATTCCTCAGAGCAATTGGTACTTTGCGGAACGGAACGGAACGGAAAAATAAATTAAAAAGTTTACATCAGATTCAACTGGATCACTGTCTCTAATCATCGTCGGAACGGGCTGTTGAAGGCCCCTTTTTTAAAATATAATTACCGATGGAAGGAGTAAGACTTTTTGTGTAACCTGCCTTTGTGTTAAATTTTTTATTATTGACCAAGTCGAAAATGCTATCTAAAACACATACCACTCATGCAAAAAGAGGTGTCAGACAATTTTTTTTATCATACTGCTTTAATTACATTAAAGATGTCTGTTTCCGTTTTTTCCGTTAAATACCAATTCCTCAGAGCAATTGGTACTTTGCGGAACGGAACGGAACGGAAAAATAAATTAAAAAGTTTAAATCAGATTCATTTTGATCACTGTCTCTAATCAAGGACGACGTGAGGTCAGTCTAGATATCATAATGCATGACTTGCAAATGCGTTAATTTCATGATAATTTATCAGGACAATCCGACATATTCATCTACAGAATATTTCCCGATGTTATACATTATTACACATTTCACCTGTGAAGATGAGATTAAGTATACATTTGTGTTATTTGTATATGGAAAACCGTAAAACACAGAAATTTTAAAGTTTGTTTTGTTTTAAAGATTTTTCGAAATTTTGATAAATGCCCCCTTTGGATACCTTAAATGAAATTCCGTTCCGTTCCGTTCCGTTCCGTTCCGTTCCGTAAAGTACCAATAGCCTTACTTTCTCTTTGGTTGAACTGTGAAATAGAAGTCACTTCGTTCTTGCTCAATCCGGTGTCGCTTTGAAGGTATCATGGTTGACATCCTCAGCCTAAGCAATGTGTTGCTGTAATTTGAATTTTCAAAATGACCGAGTGACGTTTTTTTGACGTACTGGTCAACTCGACCATAGAGAATCACATGACTTTGACATAATCAGTAAATATCTTTATAAGTAAAGAATTTTCGCATATAAATTAAATAAACGAGAATGGCAAAGTTCACGAAGTCTAGTCTGATTAATTATTTTACAAAAAAAAAGTTCAAGCAAAGGGGGGGGGGGGGGGGCGTTCGCCCTCTACGCCCCCCTCTGAATCCGCCACTGATTTATATTTTTCTGTGTTTCGTTTCAATCAGACATTTAACAAAATTGATAAATGGTTTCATTTGTGTAGTGCAAATTCTAAAGGGGCACATAACTTAAAGTATAAGCATATTTTTTAATGCCGAAAAGATAAGAATGGCTAAAAGAATTACAGAACAGAGACCCCCCCCCCCCCCCCTCGTTGTCTGTTTTTGTCTCCAAAAAGAATATTGGTACAAAGTGTTGTTAATATATGTATTATTACTGGCGAGGTGAACACAAAGAAAAATATTGCTTGACTCACGGAAAAGTTTGCTATATGTATTCTAACCAAATTAAAATCGTAAAAAATTGCATTTGTTTAACCCATTGAATAATTAAAAAGAACCTCACTAAAAATATGGCAAAATAAACGATTAAACTTCAGACATTTCTGCATATTATGGTATCTATTTTATAAAAATCAATCATAGACTTGCTTGGTAATATTTTTTTGAAAAATACCGATTTTAGTTTAAATAATAGGACATTTTTGAGTGGGAACTCACTTTTGTCCTATGACTGTAAGCGTCATATATCTTGAATTAATATTGAAAACGGACTAAAATTCTTTAGTTGTATTAATGTTGATATAAAAATATCGCCATAATTCGCCATCCATAATAATTATTTAAAAAAATGTTTATTTGGCATGCCATACTCGATAAAAGTGCGGACGTGAAAGAAAGCACTCTTCTTGGTTTACGATACACTTAGTGTATCTCCTTCATGCAAAGCTCTGATTCCTTTCACGGATTTGGCTATACTTTTTGGACCTTTTGGATTATAGCTCTTCATCTTTTATATAAGCTTTGGATTTCAAATATTTTGGCCACGAGCATCACTGAAGAGACATGTATTGTCGAAATGCGCATCTGGTGCAAGAAAATTGGTACCGTTAATTTTATTACTACCACTGGGTCGATGCCTCTGCTGGTGGACTATTAGTCCCCGAGGGTATCACCAGCCCAGTAGCCAGTACTTTGGTACTGGCATGAAAATACGGATTTTTTGTGTTATTAAAATTTGCTGTTACAAAATATTATAAATTATTTTAAATTAAGGAGTGTATCTCCCTCATGCAAAGCTCTGATTCCTTTCACGGATTTGGCTATACTGTTTGGACCTTTTGGATTATAGCTCTTCATCTTTTATATAAGCTTTGGATTTCAAATATTTTGGCCACGAGCATCACTGAAGAGACATGTATTGTCGAAATGCGCATCTGGTGTAAGAAAATTGGTACCGTTAATTTTATTACGATGATACACACGACGTAACTTGCGATCAACTTAGTAGTTCTTTACGATGCCTTTGTGAAACACACGTAACGGGAACGTAGAACCACACGTAAACAGATCGTAATCTGATACGATGATCGTAAGTTAAGAAGGCTTTGTGATACGGTGGCCTGGGCTTCATATTATGAAAAGTTAGCCACTCCGGTCAATAACCCGGACTTTAATAATACATATAAACATAGTGTGGAACAGGACATATCAGCCTTGACCGATACTTATACTGAGAATAGAGATACTCTAGCCCCTGTCTCAGAAAAGGAGGTGGTACAAATTATTAATTCACTTAAGAATGGTAAGGCACCTCATGCCTCTAGAGTAACATGTGAACATTTGGTGGGAAGACTCTCTCTTACGTTTTAACATCTATCATAACATTCTCATTTTCGAACCATATTATTCCAACTATATTCAAAAATGGACTTGCTTGTCCTGTTTTCAAGAAAAAGGGGAAACCGAAAGAGGATCCTGCTTCCTACAGGAAAATTACTATTACTAATCCCGTTGGGAAATTAACTGAAAAATTACATCTTGTCAGATATATAAGGACAATATTTCCAACATACAAAGTCCGTTACAGAAAGGCTTTACTCAAGGTGAAATACCACTTGTGGCTGCTCTTATTCTTACTGAATTACATACTGAGGCTAAAGAGAATGGGAATCCACTTATTATTGCACTCACAGATGCTAAAAGTGCTTTTGATGTGGTGTGGCATGATGGTCTTCTTCGTGAAATGAACAAAGCTGGTCTATGTGGTGACAACTGGCTTCTTTTTAAAGACTGGTATAAAGGGCTGAACTCTAATATCAAATGGCAAGGACAAACGTCCAGAACTTTCCTGGAATCTCAAGGTGTCAGGCAGGGTGGTGTTTAGTCCCCAACCGCTTATAAGATTTTCATAAACTCTCTTCTCACTACACTCGAAACCTATCGTATAGGTTCTCATATTGGCTCAATCTACGTAGGAGTGCCGACAGTCGCAGATGATGTCACCTTAGTTTCAAACTGTCCATACGAAATACAGACTATGTTGGACTTACAAACTTTTCATGCTAATAAATTCCGTTATCTCATTAGTAGTCAAAAATCGTGCGTACTTAATTACAGATGCGCTGACTCTTATGACTGGTCTATTAACGGTGAGCTTTTGGAAACTCCGGAAAACGCTGTTTATCTTGGTATTCAACGTGATAAGCTTTCCCTAAAGAAGTTGTCCCTGGTCGCATTCAACTAGCAAGACAGACTCTTTACTCACTGATGGATGCTGGACTTTATGGTCTAAATTGAGTCAACCCTAAGGTTTCACTTCATCTTATCTGCTGCTATGTGATTCCCAGGCTTTTATACGGACTTGAGGTCATACTGCTTTCGAAAACAGACATTAGTAATCTAACAACATATTTTGTGAAGCTATTAAAACGTATTCAACATTTACCGGACCGTACAGCAAATGCTGCAGTTCTTTTACTAATTGGACAAATTCCTATTGAAGCGGAAATCCACAAAAGAATTCTTGGTATTTTTAGAAACATTATTGATAACGAAAACTCTGTCGAACATGACTTAGCATTCCGTCAACTTGCAATGAAATCCGAGTCATCAAACAGTTGGTTTCGTAAAGTAGTTATTATCACAGAATTATATGATCTACTGTCACCTCATGATCTACTTGTCAGCTCTCCTTCAAAGTCAAAATGGAAAAAACTGGTTAACTCCTCGGTAAACTACTACTGGATAACCAAACTAAAATCTGAAGCGTCAGAAAAATCGTCTTTAAATCTTTTAAACTATGCTGATGCTGAATTGGAAGCATTCACCCTATCTGGAATACTTGTGGATCTGAACCTTACTCTACCTTACGTGCCTGTATTAAATCCAAGTTAGCATGTAATACATATACTCTTCAATGTGATAAGTCTAAATTTAGTAAATGACAAATCAGTGCAATCTGTTCGCTATGTAGAACTGAGGAAGAGAACCGGTTACATTTTATTTTGAGATGCAGTAAATTAAATAACGTGAGAAACAGCTTTATACAGAGTCTAAAAACTTTTATAAAAGATGTTGTATCTTCTAAACTTTACGATGAACTATTTTGTTCCGAAATTAACACTTTACAGTTAATTATCGACTGCAACTGTATTTCATTTTCTGACTAGAGGAGATGTGTTTACAGTAGAGTGCATCACTAGAGGACTATGCTTTGAGTTACATCATGTGCGATCGAATTTATTGAGGTAGTACTAACGAATCGATATTAATCAGCTTAATGAATAAGTGCTCAAATGTGACAATTGTTAATTTGAAATTGGGCAATGAACACTTTAAGTCCAGTGACTTGCGCTCCAGTTTCGGACACGTACATATTATTGGAATGTATTTTTTCTGTGTTATTATGAGTGTAAATAGAGGTGGTGGTTAATGTATATAAACAAACAATATTAGTGCATTGAACAATTTAAGGATATTCATACTGAAAAGTGGGTCGCCTGATATAGGTGGAACAGTACAGACTAAAGTAAAGTAAAGCTTTTACATGGTTGAAATATGAACAAAAAATCATCTTATTTACGAAAATACATAGCTATCCAATAAACTCCATGATTCATAATATATATACATGGTAGTCAAACCCTGTCTTTTGATAAACTTCCAGTCTCTAAGTAAGGCGTATGTAGGTTCGTAACCAGGAGAAGATAACATATAAGGTAATACATCCGTGGGCCATTTACAGGTAAGAAACCCAGAATGGTGTCTCATTTCTATACCTAAAGCTGCTGCCACTATTCCCAAGTAACTATCCTCTATAGGAATAACCTTCACATATAATGCTCCAATTGCTAACATTTTTACGGTTTTCATATTTGTCAAAATTGTTCCTCCAATTAAATGTGATGGTAAATAAGCGAACGGATATTCCGCAGGTGAAAGGTAAACTTTGGAATTATTATCTCGCTGTGGTCTCTGAAAATTGACTTTGTGTCCAATCATTACTAAATCTGATGGTGCAATCTGGGAAGAGGCAATATCATACACATTCATTGTGTTAACTAACCGATCATCATCTACGAAATGTATAAATTCTGGTTCAATATTAAGGTCCAATAACCACAACATGGAATAAATAGTCTTATAAACAAGATTTTCGTATGTATCAGCAATATTGAGCTGAACAATATCATTATATTGTTTTAATTCTTCTTCAATGAATGGAGTCTCAATGTCTGTGTAGCCAATTATGAAAACTATTTTTGTACGTAGTTGTTTTACATTTCCCCAAGTCTTACGTATGACATATCGTTGACCAAAGTTCAAGACATACGATTTAACGACAAACATCATTTGAAGAGAATCGCAAGCTGTATTATTACAGAAATGTTTTGAAGGGTCTATCTTATAAGCATTGTCCTTGACGAAGGAATTGAAGGGCTTCACATTTGTATTGGCTGTCTTTCGAATATCGTTCATTATTTCCCTTGAATTAGGCATAAGAAAATCCATTTCCATATAAGTCATATTCATGCAAATCATTGAATATATCCACAAAAAGAAAAAAAATCCACACAAAAACACTAGTATTGTCAGGAATCTGAAAAAAAAAAACAAGCATGTTATAGATTAGATAATCACAAACTTTAAGGTAGAATACGGTAGTGTTTGTGTAGGACCAATCATCGTTATAATAAAGCTCCTTTTTGCCTCCAATCTCCATTAAAAAGACAGAATCCATTTAAAAAGCTTATACAGTAGGTTAACAAGCCAAACATAATATTTATGTTAAGGGCCCTAGATACATGTACATGTACATGTATAACCGTGGATTTTAATTTACTATCAAATGTCATGTTCAGTGGTGTGGTTTCTCATTTTTTTCAAATAGTTTAGACCGTTGGTTTTCCTGTTTGAATGGTTTTACAATAGTCATTTAATTTTTGGGGCACTTCATAAATTGCTGTTCGGTATGAGCTACGTCTCCGTGTTGAAGACCGCAATTTGACCTGTAATGATTTACTTTTATAGGTTATGGACTTGGATGGAGAGTTGTGTCATTGGCACTCACACTTCATCTTTTTATATCTATATATAGTTACATCAAATAAAAGTAATACCAAATCAAATAAGATTCTTGTCTTAAAGACAAATGAGACTGCCAATATAGATATCTGATCTCTACTATGGCTTATCGTCACAATGTAGACGCGCATCCAGTCTAGCTTCGATTGTCGTTTTTTTCTCTCTCATATCCGGGAACAGCATATCTAACAATGTATATGTTCCTGTTTATGATTGCTTATATGTTTTCTGATGGGGTTAGTGTTGCTCCATCTTTAGTTTTCTATATTGTATTTGTATACTGTTGTTGTCGTTTTAAGGTTTTTTTTTTTAATTTTTTCCCGTGGAACTGTCAATTCGTTTTTGGGTTATGAGCTTGATTGATCGAAATGCACGCCTCTTATTTACAAAAAGACGTCATTGAATTATTAAGTTAATACAAACAAAGATAACAGGAATAAACAATGATACTTTTATGTCTATGAAAAATAAAGAATGAATATACAAGAATAAAACAAAGGGTATGGGGTGTCCATCCATGCCAAAATATCAATTAAAAAAACAAAACACACACAAAAAGCAAAGGAAGAGCGCTTTTATTTCTGTTTTGATCCTTAAATCACAGTGCGACCTTCAACACGGAGCTTAAAAAAAATCTCACTTCACTGCAAGTTTTAGACGGATCTCATCATTGGCAAAAATACTTAGGAAGGACATTGTCAGACGTTACACCTCATTAATACTTAGGAAGGACATTGTCAGACGTTACACCTCATTAATACTTAGGAAGGACATTGTCAGACGTTACACCTCATTAATACTTAGGAAGGACATTGTCAGACGTTACACCTCATTAATACTTAGGAAGGACATTGTCAGACGTTACACCTCATTATCGGGCAAGGTTAAAAATGAATGGAAAGTAGTATTTATTTAAAACAAAATAGTTCCTACGCATAGTTGTAGTCTTTAACTATTTAGCATATATTTGAGTAATTAAGGTATAGAGGACTGGTGATCCTTGTAGAACACACAATTTACTGATAATTTTGAATGTACACAAATGAGGGCATATATAGCCTGTTTCTCAAAGATGAAGGCCTGGTTTGGTGTAGCCAAAATTCCGGTCACCAGTGCAGTAAGGTCTGATGTATAAATATAGGTATTTTGATCCCGCTTCTATAAAATGTTTTGACATGTGAGGTGATGTTGATGTCCATGTTTAATCAATAAATCTGATATTTTAAGGCATGTACAAAATATGTGCTCAATATCGTCAATAGCTTCCCTGCACACAGTACATTTGTCCATTTGTTTTATTTTACTTTTAAATAAAAATACCTTCATTCCTTACATGATGTGTTTTATTTTATATTGGAAGCAATGAAGTTTTGAGCTTGGTGTGTTGTAAAAATATATATACGTCTAGTATATCTTTCGTGAAGCCTTTGTTTTATAAAACGATGTTCTTCTTTAGGAGAATTGTCAAAAGATACATTATTACAAAATAAAAATTGAGAATGGAAATGGGGAATATGTCAAAGAGACAACAACCTGACCAAAGAGCAGACAACAGCCGAAGGCCAACATTGGGTCTTCAACGCAGCCGGAGGTGGTCCTCAACTGGCCCCTGAATAAAATTTTGCACTAATAGTTCAGCCAAAATGGACGTCACACTAAACTTGAACTAAAATTAAAAAAAAAACATACGAGACTAACAAAAGCCAGAAGCTCTTAACTTGAAACAGGCGCAAACATGTAGCGAGTTAAACATGTTGTGTGAGATCTGAACCCTCCCCCTATACATCTAGCCAATGTTTCACATTACTTCGTTGCTGTTTTAACCCATTTAGTTTACTTAATGGCAATTATGTGCAATGTAGCGCACATACCTATTGTATATCAATAGGTAATATTTCTCCGAAACTAAAACTCACATGGTACAACTACATTTTCTGAGTGATGCTTTCTTTATCCTTATCATGCTTTTCGTTTTGCTGAAAATGAAAAATAAACTATTCTACAAAGAAATCTATATTGCGTTCTGTCTGATGATATCGTATGCATTCTAAATAGAGGGGAGGTCTTATCACGATTCACGAGTTGATTTTTCTGTCCATCACAATTCACAGAAAATAAATTTCCATGATCACGGATCCTAAAAATACAAAAAAAAAAAACAATCTGTATAAAAACGGGAAAATACCCCATCAGACCTTGAACGATGGCTGTCAAATAATACAAGGAAAACAGAGTAAGCAGTATTGTATCAAGCATGTTTTGCCCATGTCCGGCCTACATTTTGTATATAAAAATTATTTTCGAGTAACCTCCTAGAGTCCGATTCATTCGATTAAAAAGAAATTTCAATGTAATTTAATATTGATCTCTGACTTTTTAAAACTACATTATGTAGTATAACAAAATCAGAAACAATATTTATATGAAGTATGACAAAACCAGATATCAATATGTATATGTAGTATAACGAAATCAGAGATCAATATTTATATGTAGTATAACGAAATCAGAGATCAATATTTTAATGAGATTGAAGAAATCTGAGTTGTCTTATAAAACAAGTTTATTACTTAAAAATATATCATTGTATAATTGGTATGAAACATAAAAAAAATTGTAAAACGGTTTA
The DNA here is from genome assembly GCA_037788925.1 of Mytilus galloprovincialis. Lineage (NCBI taxonomy): Eukaryota > Metazoa > Mollusca > Bivalvia > Mytilida > Mytilidae > Mytilus > Mytilus galloprovincialis. Next base: position 59,638,068 of record CM075342.1, read on the forward strand.
TTTATAAATGTAGTTTATAAATTAAAAAAAGTGCAGATAAATATTTTTTATCAAGATCTAGATAAAAAGAAAGGCATTTATTTACCTGCTATGTCAAAACAAGAAAATGTGGTATGGCTCCCAATATAAAAACTATCTTTAAATTACAAACTAGATATGAATGTTTCAATTTTAATTCCGAATGTGTAAACAAGTTAGAAATGACAAACAATTATATAGTTTATATATGTTAAAGAAGGGGAACACGTTACCTAACTGTCTTGTTTATTTTTGTAATTAACTTTGAAAACTTAACATCGAACATTCATGAATCAACATGTTTTACACAATTTGAACAATAATTTCCATGGTTTTAAATCACTATCATAAGTATTACAATATGCAACATAAAAATAATTCATTGAATTTGTGAGCCAATTTAAACACTATCTGCTATATCATAATGGCTATTTTTTTTTAAGAACCAAAGAATCAAGAGTTAATCAGCTACCTTTGTAAACAGTCATGATCGGAATCCGACATCTCCCTATATCACAGTCGATAGTGATAACATTGAGTGAGCTAAACTCGAACCTAGTTTATAATTATTACTAGTATTTTTGTTTTTCCCCCATTGTATTCTTTATTTTTGCAAAACTTTCAGTGGCAAATATTACATGAACATTAGCACAAAACATTTGTCTAGAAATGTATATAACTCTACTGTGACATAAATACATGTGTGTGTGTGTGTTAAATATTTCTCTTGTTGAAGATTTGGAAAGCCAAGTATATAGAATGTGTTGAATTTTTATACGCCCTGTTACGGGACGTACTATGGTATATCCCTGTACGTCCGTCGTCAACATGTCGGACATTAACTCAAAAACGCTTTAACAATGCAATTGGCATAAAACTTTGGTAAATTGTTGATATCTATTGACGAGAGCTCCCTTTCGTTTTTAATGGATTTTGATTTTACGCTTCCGAGTTATATGGTTTTATTCATTAAAAAAGGTGGATTTTCCAGTTTTCGGACAATAACTCAATAATGCTTTCACCAATTTTCATACAACTTTGATGAATTGGTTATATCTGTTGATGTAAATTCCCTTTTCATTTTCATAAACTTGCCCCATCTTTTCAGGGTTTAGAGGCGTTATATATCAAAGGAACATTTGGGAAAGATAGACGACACTTTGATCATTTCTGTCGTCACATGTGAAATAAATAACGATTTCAAATAGCAATTCACACATTTACGTCCAGTGGCAAGTTTAATACACATTTAGAACTAGAACATTTATTTTTTTACTCTGCTTTGTAAAAACCCGTTAGGCTTAGCCGGAAAAATACAAATATAAAATGATATTTGATGAGTTATTTATACATGTAGTACATGTAGTATAGAAAACTAAAGATATGACGTTACATGCATGTGATATCAGAAAACTGAAAGTCGTAACTAATTTTTACATTGCGATGACCTTGAGATAATTTCGATGTATTGCTATCGCCTAAATTTACATTAATGCATAAATTATGCAAATTAGTTATGGAATTTTAACCGATTTATAAACATGATAAATACGCGCACATAACCGGCTAGTGTAAAATAACATTCTTTATCGTTTTATATAAGTACATCTCTTCAATAAATACTGATAAAAATATTTTTTGTTAATTATTAATATGAAAATGTTTTGTAGTATATCAATCTAATTAAAAACCGATCTCTCATCGCTCCCGTTTTCTGATATGTCGCGTGGGAGATCTAACGAAACCGGCTTTGAGGTCACATGTGAGTGAACTAAAAATTATGAATTTATAATGATATGCAAATGAGTTGACGACCTATTAATAAGCCAATCAAAAAAGTTTATGAATTATTTTGACTGACGATTTCGTCGTAAATATAATGAGTTACATCCCTTTATTTTACGATAAACTTTCAAGATCGTGGAAGACTCAATTTCATTGATTAAAAAAGACACTCAAATGTGACCTCAAAGCGGGTTTCGTTAGATCTCCCACGCGACATATCAGAAACAGGAGCGATGAGAGATCGGTTTTTAATTAGATTGGTAGTATATATGTTGTACCGACTTTCTGTGCTGCGTCTGATGACTTTTAGCGCCTGGTGTAAAACAAGAGAAAGTTCTAGTAAATATTGATGTTTATTATTTGAAATCAGTAATCAAAGTGCTACAGATTTTACACAATAAAATAGCAAGTCTCACTTGATAATAAATTTAGAATTTCACAAATGAACTAAATTAAGGGACATAACTCTATGCAAATTTTAACTAATTAAATAAAACTTGCCCAAACTATATTTTATCAAGTGAAACCGCTTTACAAAACTTAACGCACAGGTTAATGCATAATACAATATGTTAAATAAACCGAATCATTTCAACTAAAAAGAATGCTTAATTTAAAATGTTTTGTATAATAACTTGTTGCTATGGAAATAATAAACCTTTAAAATTAATAAAATCTTTGCCAAACTATTTCTATATTTAATCGCATAAAATCTAATACCAAATACAATTTATTTCTGAATAAATTGGTATGTAATATAACTTTGCATAATTCCTAAACAGTATTTACTCTTTTTACAAAATATTAAAATAAAGAATATACCCATGTTGCTTAGCAACAACATGTACTTCTGTCACGAGTTCCGTGTATGAGTGTTATACAATAAAATTAACTAAATTCAATTTAAATATAAGTTCAAAAGTCAATTCAAAATGTTCAAACTATTTTGTAAACAAACTGAAATCTTGCGGACAAGTGTCGCTTTCCAAAACCTAATTTATGAACTAAATAAGCAATCTATATACAAAATATAAAACACAACTTACAGAAATATAAAGTAGAAAATAAGGTTTCATGTCCTTGTTATTTAGCTTTCGATCTAACTCTATAATCATTGCTTTATCAACAAAAGACATTTCTCCCGGCAAATAAAAATTACAAATTATCTCCCCTGGACATTGTAATACTTAAAAGTTACTACGGATATAATATGAAATATTTCCGGACTTTAAATAAACTTTTTCAAATAACTATTATAAAGTTAACTAAATGTTTCTAAACATAAAATAGAATTGAATTAATAACTTCTTGAAACGTCGGACTTTAAATAAACTTTTTCAAATAACTATTATAAAGTTAACTAAATGTTTCTAAACATAAAATAGAATTGAATTAATAACTTCTTGAAACGTTTTCCAATTGTTTACATAAATAAAAAGCATCGCGTCCTTAGCGTAACCAACATAAAAATAATTAATCTCAATGGAAACAAATAAAATCTTTACAAAATATATACAAATAATTTAAGTGAATTTCTTAAATGAATCTTAACTTTAGTTAGCTTTTCCAAAAATATAAGGTAATTTAAACTCTTTAATTTAAATAAAACAAAAAATACAAAAAAATATATTTCAACTTACCTGGTGTAAAACAAGAGAAAGTTCTAGTAAATATTGATGTTTATTATTTGAAATCAGTAATCAAAGTGACCGTTGAAAACATAGATTGTTTCCATGCGGGCGTGGTCACATGATCACTGATTTCTTAACTTTCTCCTGTTTTCACCAATCAAAAATTACCTTGTAATTTAGCTCCCTTGACCACAACCTATTTTCACTGGTTGGTCAATAATCCAGTCATGGGTGACAGGTGTTATAAACAATTTCACACATGAGTAATAGGAAAAGGTTGTTTAACAAAAGCCTTAATTTACAGGTAAGGTACATAATCCAAAGTAAATAATTTAGCACTTACATGTCTCTTTGTTATCCGTCTTAATTACGTAATCTAAATATTAAAGTTGTATGTCATTCTTCTTTATCAAAAATTAACATTCCAAAAATAATGTAACTTATGTAAGGAGAAATTTTAGAAAATAAAATAAAATTTAAACTTCAAAATACTTTAACTCAAATTGTAAAAATTGAATAATTTTCACTTAAGTTTTGGTCAGAAAAATTATGAATTGCCAAAGACAAAATTTTAATATAACATATATGTTACAGGGAATTTGTAAAATCAGGGATTTTGTAAAATCACTGGACTAATCAGTGATTGTGTAAAATCACTAACAGTTTCAGCGGTTTTGTAAAATCCCTGAAATTGTTAGGGATTTTACAAAATCACTGAAAATAGAGCTAGGGATTTTGTAAAATCCCTGATTACAATAAAGTATAACATGCTATTAGAAATATATTTTTCTTAATATAAAGATATACCAAATGAATGATCACTAATGATTTAGAAATATATTTGTTCAATAAACACTATCATGAGCTAGAACTTGTGTATAATGATAATGACTAAAAGGCATATAAACGGGTATTTAGACCTTTTAGAATTTGCTTATTTTTGCAAGACAAGTTTGGGTGACATCCCTACCACTATAAGCTATTGATATGTGAATTTTCTTAAGTATGCTGTACATGTCTTCAAGACATACATAATATTTTTAAAACATCTTCATCTGATGAATATCGTTTTTAACAATTTTTTTCAAATCTTCACATTGAAGAACTTCATACCTTCATTATCAACAAAATATTTACTTTATTTGGATTAAAAGAGTTGAGAAATTTTAGAAACTTATTCAAAGTTATACCACTTTGTGATAGAATACATGTGTCTGGTAAATGACCAAAGTATGTAAAACTTTGTTTATTTTTGCTTGGTTAGATTAACCTATTCATAAACATGCAAGTACAAAACAAAGTATTATTACCAATATTTTCTATTGTCTTTTTATATTATTATTTTGTAAATATAAATGTTATTTTGTAGGCAGCAAATGAATAATACAACACTTATTTGCTTTTTATATATCAATTTTCATGCAGCAATAAGATGCTGTTGATCTGATATGCATGTAATATTTGCCACTGGATCACATACCCTAACCCACTCAATTTCTTATACCTTACATATGTGTTTTTCTTCTTTAATGACAGCAATCAACCTAATGTTCAGTTTTTATATTTGATTTAAAAAAATTATATATTTGGTTTTATTTTCTACAGTAATTATACAGAAAAACTATAATAAACAGTAACTTTCTTTCAAACACGGTAGTGATAAGAGCTTGTTTTGTCTTTCTGTGGCTCATTGACAAAATATTCAAAAATGTTTATCATATTTTCCCTAGTTCCATATGTTGCACTTTAATTTTACCTCAATTATTTGAAGTAACTTTTGTGTGTATGTTTGCTCTTGATTTCAAGACATTTGTGCCTTCAAGCCATTGTTCTACAGTATGTCAGTTGTTTTGTGCATGAAAACCGCTCACTTAATATAAAATAAAGACTAGATTAACCTTAAACTTATTGAGTGTTACTGTTGTAGTCTTTTTCACAGAAATTCTTAATAAAAATGAATGAATGTATTTTACAAATTCCCTGAATTTAATCAGTGAATCTGTAAAAATTATCTTAATTATTTCAGGGATTTTGTAAAATCACTAGTCAAAATCAGGGATTTTATAAAATCACTAATCAGTTCAGTGATTTTACAAATTCCCTGAAATTTCAGTGACTTTACAAAATCACTGATTTCACAAATTCCCTGTAACATATATAAGTAAAAAATCATTGATGATATCAATGCACACGTACCGGCCCAAGACCACAATTAATGACCCCGCTTTTCGTTGTCCACGAATATAGTTCCTTTTAATTAGAGTGTATTTTTCCTTAATTTTTTTTCTTTCCTTTCCTCACTCATTCCTTAAATCTTTTTGGGTAGAAATGAAAGAAGAGAGGTCAAATAAATTTTTGGAGGTTGTATTTTAACTGATTTTGATATGGAATGAGTGATTAGGTCAAGTGCAAAAAGGTGATATTTACAGTTTTCGGAACATCTCTTGACTTGTCAATAGGGGTATGGATGTGTATTGGCTAAATTTGTAAAAGTGATTGCTTCAATCTTTCTGAATTTTGGATATATATTTGGACTAGGACAATACATTACACACACAAAAAATTGGACAAAAGTGCATGGTGCAATTTTTTTAATGATGCAAAAGGTTATAAAGAACTGATAGAGGAATTAATTGTGGTCTGTGGCCTACCGATAGTCTGGGAATCTGACACAATATTCTCAATATCTTAAGCGGACTTCCGGTTCGAATAAATATTATTTGCGGGAAAATATGAATGGTTATACTCGTATCCAAACGTTTAAAAAATCGATTTCTTATAGAAAAGTGTCCGCGATGCACTTACATTGTACTATCATAAGTAGAATAGTAGAACAGAATGATATACAAATGGATGGAAATCATATATACATGTAACTGTTATTTTAATATAATATATAACAACAAATCAGTGTATTTGTAACACTACAACATAATAGTTATTACGGTGAAGTTGAATTCCTGTCATTTATTTGTCATCCACACACGACCTTGTCTCAGAAAAAAAAATTCTCTGTACATTTATCTCAGTTTCAGGTAAAGAGATATGTGATTTTTTTTCTGAAACAAGTTCTTTTACCCATTCACAAGAAATCCGATGTTCAGTACTTCAGTACTTTGATTCTGAATTACAACCATCTGTTGGACAGAAAAACTAAAGATTCCGGAAGCTGTACGCTGACATGCTGTTACTTTTGGTCTTTTAGTATCCCTAAAAAACAATATCCCCTGAACCCTTCAAACCGCATCGCTGCGACACGCTGCCAAAGATGTCATGACCACTTTCGGCTATTTTTTTGCCATACATTTTGTCCGTTTCGCGTAGCATTTTCATTTTCGCACTCAAGGCCAGTCTAGATCAGTAAATAGCCCGTCCATACAATTTTTCAAATATAGAATTCAATTAGATATTGAACATAATTTAAACATCAAAAAATTAAAAAGAAAAGTATATGGGATTGCAAATTTGATTTTCTGTAAGATAGAAGGCATTCCAGCTGAAGAATGTATCCGGGTGTGGGATTTTCTCGCTATAATGAAGACCCGTTGGTGTGTTTCGGCTGGTTTCCTCTCTTTGTTCGGGTTGTTGTCTCTTTGGCACATTCCTCATGTTCATTCTCAATTTTACTGATCACATAGTATGACTGTGATGTCACAATAATGTTTTATCCTATTTTTAGCAAACAAGGGCTATGAATCTGATAGGCTTTTCTATATAAAATTTCAGACTCCACCTTTCTTTGCTAAATTTGTGGGTTTTGGTAGCGCCTAGCTGATTAACTATTGGAACTGCTCAATAAATTAAACTCATAATTGCAATTATAGAATAACTAATCAAAGAATTCAAACAGAGAGAATATTCAACGAGTGACCAAAAACATATTCATTCACGAATGCTCGTAGCGCATGCATTAAATATCAGTGTTGTTCGGTTACGAGTTAGTCTAAGACACTTTTCGGTATTTAATTATTTCAATAGTTATTGTATTTATTACATTGGGAAATGGCTTTTTTTTTTTTTAAATTAAAGTAGAAACCGTAAGGAACTATGTTTTTTTCCGAAAACGGTGTCATTGAGGGCTTTTTTTTTAAGTGCCGAGTTTGTGGCTTTTTAAACACGGCATTTCAGTTTTTATCTTACTGGTGCAAATGGACAAGTCAGTGAATTTGTTCTGTTTGTAGTCTAAATGGAACGTGTTACTTTTCAGCCCAGATACCCCCAATCTTCTGAAGTAAAAGATTCTTAATCTGCAAGCCGTAAATTATTTCTTTACAATGTAATACGGCATGAGGCACACCTACGTATTATCTATGCAGCAAATGCAATTGAAAATTTTTGATGACTTCAACTTTGACAATTACTTTAAAATAAACTGTTACTGTATGTCTAACAATAAATAATCAAAATACCTTGAAAAAAATGTTTTGATATTTTGTAGTGAAAAGGTTTAACTCAATAGTTTCAAGCATTGCAAGAAATGCTGCTATGCTAGCAGCGTCGTTCTATAACGCCAATAATTGATAACAAGATTTGTTTTCCGTTGTAGCGGAATTAAAACATCGGTGACCCTCCCTTTGTTATTTATGCTTTTCAAAACTCCCCTGAAGCTGCAAATTATGCAGAATTTTGAAAGAAAAAACATTAGTAGATTTACTGGAAAAGAACTTTTCAATCTTTAAACTCGTTCTTTCAAATTTGTAAGGCAAACTATAATTAAACAATATTAACATATTTTACTAACCTTAAAAGACAATCCAGTCTGCTTACTAAATCTTATTTTGGTTCACAATCTTATGAACCAAATAGTTTTGCACGACTTTAGATAGCAGAACTGGACTTAATTGATACATGAATATTTTATTACTCAATACAATAGCTTTCTTTGATCTATTTTGATAAACAATGGACTATATCGGATAAAGGAACTACTTAATCTTAATTGTTTAAGTATATTAATTTTAAAAGTATATATAGATTCAAATAAAATATATATTGTCTTGTCTTGTCTATATACAATTATCTTTATGCCTTCGAGGCTGACAATTAGCTGGAGGCCATTTTCAAGACAACGTTATAAATATGCTTAAATAGATAAAACACTTACATTTACAATGTATGTTTTTAGGAAATTGTTCTATAAACAAATTAACTTTCTTTAATTTGTTTTACTTAAGTTTGTTCTTCTGTCATTTTATTTTATAATTTATTGATAAATATTCTCTTGAACTTCTGTGCATTTTCCATTATCCGATTAAACTTTTTTTCTAATTTATTAATAATAGAATTTATTGCACGCTAACTTTTGGTTAGGTTCTGTGGGAAATATTATATTGCTATACAATAAAATGTTATTCTTAAATATCACGCATTTTTCCATCATTATATTCAGCACAAACAGTTTGTTGGACGAGTTTGCGTCTGGTAATTCTAAATCGTATTGGTCATTAATGAAAAAATTAGATAAGACATCGGGTAATTCTACTCATATCACTCAACTTAAAAATGAAAATGACGAACTAGTCACTGAAAATTACGATAAAGCATGTCTTTTGAATAAGTATTTCTGTTCCATATCTACTGTAAATGAAAATATAATAGATCTCCAGAATTTCTGACTAGGTCAAATTCTAAAATTGATATTTTCTATATAAACTCAAATCAAGTCATTGATATTTTGCAGACTTTAAAATTGGGAAAAACATCAGGTCATGACTTAATTAGTCATCAAATGTTAAAAAAAACCAAGTTATACTGGCAGTGTACCCTTATCATTGTTGTTTAATTTGTCATTTGAAAAGGCAGAGTTTCCTAGTCAATGGAAAACAGCTATTGTCATGCCGTTATTCAAAACCGGAGACAAATCACTGATTTGCAATTATAGACCAATCTCATTATTATCAGCAGTGGGTAAAGTTTTTGAAAGAATTGTGTTTAAAAATGTATTTAATCACTTAATAGCAAACAAGTTATTATACAAATTTCAATCAGGTTTTATTCCAGGTCATTCTACCGTTCACCAGCTAATAGAAATTTACTATAGGATATGCATGTCACTTGATGATCGCTGTATAACATCTCTTATATTATGTGATATCTCGAAAGCTTTTGATATCATAGGATATGGCATAGTGGCCTCTTAATAAAACTAAAAGCGTATGGTATTGATGGAAATCTGTATAAATGGTTTGAAAGTTATATTTCAAATAGAAAACAAAGCGTTTTTGTTTCAAATGCCTATTCGCCTTTTGATAATACTAATGCAGGAGTTCCGCAAGGCTCTGTATTAGGTCCCCTACTATTTATTTTTTATGTAAATGACATAGCTGATAATTTGACAAGTCTAACTCGATTGTTTGCTGATGATACATCTCTTTCTTATTCCAGCAATAACCCTTACACTATAGAGGATGTCTTAAATAGCGATTTAGAACAAATTTCAGTATGGTCTAATGATTGGCTTATTAGTTTTAACCCTAATAAGACAAAGGCTATGATATTCTCCTGCCATACTTCCCCATATGATATTGAAATAGAATTTCAAAACCAATCAGTAGAATTTGTCTCCTGTCATTAACACTTAGGGATTACTTTTGATTACTATGGTAAATTCCATACACATATAGAAAACATTTTAAAGTGCAAGCACAAGATTAAATGTTCTTAAAAAATTGAAATATGTATTGAATAGAAATTATCTTGCTCGTATATATTTAACTTTTATAAGACCCGTTATGGAATATGCATGTGAGGTATGGGATAGTTGTACTCAACAAGAAGCCGACAATTTAGAACATGTTCAGTTAGAAGCAGAGAGGTTAGTAACTGGGTTGCCCGTGTTTGCTAGTCGGGAAGCTATATATTTTGAAACTGGCTGGCAATTGCTTGTGGACAGAAGAAAGTCCAGACAGCTCAATATGTTCTATTCTTTACATAATGGGACTGCCCCTGATTATCTCTGTGATTTAATGCCCCCGCTTGTTGGTCAAGTATCTAACTACGATTTGCGAAACAGTAATAATTATGTAGTACCCGGTTATAGACTAGACATAACTAGAAAATCCCTTTCCCCATCCACCACTATTGAATGGAATAGCCTTAACCCCGACATACGTACGTCCAAAAATATTTTTAAACGAAAGATGAAGTCCAAATTGATACAGCCACCTTCCTATTTTAGTTGTGGGGATAGAAAACTTAATATCATTCTTACACGTTTGAGAAATATGTGCAGTTCTTTAAATTCAGATTTACATCGTGTTAATATTAAACCCAGTCCCGCATGCAGCTGTGGCCACCCTGATGAGGATAGTATACACTAATTTTTACAGTGCGCTTTTCACAACGAAGCAAGAGAAATACTGTTTTCAAAATAAGAAAGATATGCTATATCCATTGAGCTTCTATTAGCTGGTGACAGTGACCTTATGTATGGATAAGTTCATAAAAGGTATCAAAAGCCCTCTTCCTTTTTCCAAGTCCGATATTTGTTTTCTTTCTGTTAAATTCAATTATTTTTGTGTTTCTGGCCTTAGACCACAATTATGCTTCTCCTTTGTTACAATGCACCTTTTGGTAAAAGTCAAATCGAATTTAAAAAACGGACCGCTTCAAACATGAAATAAATGTAACTGCTTATATATAGACCATTGTTAGTCTAATAAAATATGCTTCTAGGACAATCCATCAGTGCTTTTTCTTTTGAGAGCCTTATTAACATGCCAATGGTAGGATATGAATCTTGTATAAATGACTAAGACCGACTGAGGCTAATTTGAGGGGTGATCGGAGGGGTCCTGATCCCGAAATCCCGGCCTTAAAAACATGAAATCCCGAGATGCAGAATTTAAAGAAATTCATATCCCAAAATCCCGAAATCGAAAAATATATTCCCGGATCCTGTAAGGATCAATCCCCAAATCACGAGCTTAAATAAAATAAACAGTACCAATTGTCTTGCACCAGATGCGCATTTCGACAATACATGTCTCTTCAGTGATGCTCGTGGCCAAAATATTTGAAATCAAAAGCTTATATAAAAGATGAAGAGCTATTATAATCCAAAAGGTCCAAAAAGTATAGCCAAATCCGTGAAAGGAATCAGAGCTTTGCATGAGGGAGATGCATTCCTTAATTTATAATAATTTCTATCATTTTGTAACAGCAAACTTTAATAACACAAAAAATCCGTACTTTCATGCCAGTACCGAAGTACTGGATACTTGGCTGGTGATACCCTCGGGGATTAATAGTCCACCAGCAGAGGCATCGACCCAGTGGTACTAATAAAATTAACGGTACCAATTTTCTTGCACCAGATGCACATTTCGACAATACATGTCTCTTCAGTGATGCTCGTGGCCAAAATATAAAAACACCCGATCCCGATGTCCAGAAAAAGGTCCTGCCTCCCTCTAATCTTTACCCTACTTTACAAAATCACTACCTTTGAATTCACTTTCAACAATAAATGTTTTATGCCCCATTTATGGGCATTATGTTTTATAGTCTGTGCATCGGTGCGTTCGTTCGATCGTTCGCCCGTCCGCCTGCTTTAGGTTAAAGTTTTTGGTCGAGGTAGTTTAAGTCCAATCAACTCGAACTCTAGTAAATATAGTGCCGATGTGGCATCCGTGTACTATATATGGACATATTCTTGTTTCAACATGTTTAACTTTTTTCTTATATATATGCAACTGGTATGAGGTCCGTGTAACACTTATCAATTCAAAGTTTTAAAAAAATTTGAAACTTTAGATTTTTTGGAATTTTGATTAAAGTTTTAAAATATAAAAATTTCAAATTGTGTAAAAGTTTTGAAATTTTGAAATTTTAACCAAATTATTAAAATAATAAAATTCTAAATATCGTTTATAAATTTGATAGTTTAGAAATTTGATCAAACTTTTAAAATACTAAACCTAACGTGCAATTTTGATTATTTCACTTTTTGAAAGTTTGAAATTTTTGATTAAAATATCAAAAATAGAAAAGGGGCGAAAAGAGGGGTACCTGTAAAAAGCGAAACGAAATATAAGCGGAACGAAACGAAACAAAAAGTGAAATAATCAACAATGTACGTAATCCATTATACGGATTTTTTTCTAAACGCCTTCAGATATAGGGTATTTTGGTATGTGAGTTAACCATGATGAGTAACAGATCAAGTTTAAGTTTCGTTCCGCTCCGCTATTTTTGGCGAAATTACAGGCTCTGGACTTTGGTAAGTTGTTGAAAATCACAATTATACGGACTTTTTTTTATAAACTCTTTCAGATATTGGGCTGATTTTTTGCATGTGAGTTAACCAAGATGAGTTACAGATTAAGTTTAAGTTTTGTTCCGCTTTGCTAATTTTTGCGGAAATTAAGGGCTACATTGTATGGACTTTGTTTTAACAATTTTTTAGACTTTTTTTTTAAACGCTTTCAGATAATAGGCTGATTTTTGATGTGCGAGTTACTCATGATGAGTTACAGATCAAGTGTAAGTTTCGTTCCGCTCCGCTAATTTTTGCCAAAATTAAGGGTTTACAACATTGAAAATTGTTGAAAATCACAGTTATACAGACTTTTTTTCTATACGCCTCCAGATTTTGAGCTGATTTATGATATGTGAGCTACTACCATCATGTTAATGTCCACATGTATTACAGAAATTGCAGATTTTTCAACTTTTTGAGACGGGGCCATTCGTGTCGCTTTGACACATCTAGTTTTACATTAAGTCTGTGGGAGCAACATTGTGACGTTAACAGTGTTTAATAAAAAAAAAAGTGGCTTCAAGAAATACATAGGATGCAAATGTCTTTGCTGGTCATAATTCCAAAATGTGGTAAAAACCATTCATTCTCTGTGGTAAAGGAAAAACTTTGATCACCGACCAAAATATAAAACAAATTCCACAATGATGAATTTTTCAGTATTTTCACCCATTCTCAATGGGAAAAACCCTACATTTTCCCCAATTTGAGAGCAAAATTCACAAACGATCTATCTACCAAATATCAATTTGAACTACTATATCGGTTTGTTGTACGTCGATTTAAAATCCATATTTAATTGATTTGACAATTTTTATATAAACTTTACTGATCTTTTTAAGAAACTCTTCAAGTGCTTAAACAATCTGACAATTTGACGTTAATCCAAGATTGAGTAGGTTAAATAGACAATTTATGATAATGTTTACAAAGAATCTAAGCACTTAAAACCCAAATATTGATACTTCAAAAAGAATATCTCTATATATATAAATACCTTAGGGATGACATCAAAAGATCGATGTAGGATAAAAAACTTAAATCAAATAGTTTGGGGGTGGGGGGTTGAAATTCTGCAAGTTTTGTATATCTAATATCGATTTTTACATATATCCCTATTGGTAAATCAATTTTTCCCAAATTAAGTTAAGAAGGGGGGGGGGGGGGGGGGCAGCACCTGCATATACGGGGTATATATCTCCCAATTGATACGATATTCCCGTGCTTGCATTTCCTATCATGATTTTCTTGATAGAGGGTTGCTGCTCACAAGGAAGCTATTGAACCAAGAGTTCCAAATGGTGAAGTTGAAATCATCCCTTCGTAAATTTTACGGACGCCATCACGAGTTGGTTGGCCGTTATGGAATAACGGTTTCACAAATGATATCGGATATGTTCCTTACGTCGTAACTACAATCTCCTTCCCTTTCATGAATGTGACCTACCGAATTAGACTATTTACCGGATTTGTCATCACATAAGCAACACGACGGGATCTGCTTACCCTTCCGGAGCACCTGAGATCACCCCTAGTTTTTCGGTGGGGTTCGTGTTGTTTATTCTTTAGTTTTCTATGTTGTGTCGTGTGTGCTGTTGTTTGTTTGTCTTTTTCATTTTTAGCCATGGCGTTGTCGGTTTGTTTTGGATTTGTGAGTTTGACTGTCCCTTTGGTATCTTTCGTCCCTCTTTTAAGTGCCATTGAAAATAATCATTCGTTTATTTTCACGTCGCTCAAGGCTTTATGATTTGATTTTCAACTTTTTGAGACGTGCTATCCAGTTTGAAATAAGTTTTCAACAGGTACAAGTAAACTACAAAACCATTGTTTTTTTTAATATCTATGGAAGAATTAAGTAAACGCGAGGACTCTCAGGTCTTTACTTAGTTTCGTTTTTTGTGTTAGGGATGCAGGATGGATAAATACTCTGCCACTGCCGGTTTTTTGGTTTGATGTGACTGTATCTGCTTTGTGTCGATCTAATAAGGGCAATTTTTCAACTGATTTATTTTATACATATTCAGCAGTTTGTTGTTATGTTGTGCTGATTACATTTGATATATCCAAGTGAACTTGAAATTAAAGATACTACCGACACAGATAAATCTGCTTTATATTTAGACCTTTTTCTCGAAATGACTACTGATGGTAGGTTAAATACCAATATTCATGACAAACGCGATGATTTTAATTTTCTAAAGTCAACTTTCCATTTCTGTCAGAAATCGTATCTGATATTCTTCCTCAGTCATAATAACCTTCCATCATTACCGAACTGAACCAAGAAATATCACGTCGGGTGCCGTACACGGTGCAGGAAATGCTTACCCTTCCGGAGAACCTGATTTCACTCCCGGTTTTTAGTGGAGTTCGTGTTGTTTCTTATCTATTATTTGTAACAGTTTACTGTTGATATAAATGTCTTTTGGTTTTATGAGTTTTTGTTTACTCCTTGGTTTTGATTGTTATTGTCTTATACAACTGTCTTTGGGTAAAGGAAGGGTTGAACATTCACCAACAGGTTCTACCCCGCCACATCCTACATGTGCTTGTGTAATATTAACATTTTGTCTTTGGCAATTCATAATTTTACTACAACAACTTTTGAAAGAGTTGTTATAGTAAAATTATGAATTGCCAAAGACAAAATTTTAATATAAAAGACCCAACTTAAGTGAAAATTATTCAAATTTTACAATTTAGATACAAAGTATTTTGAAGTTTAAATTTTTACTTTATTTCTAAAATTTCTTTTATGTAAGTTACATTATTTTTGGAATGTTATTTTTTGATAAAGAAGAATGCAAACAACTTGAATATTTAGATTACATAATTAAGCCAGATAACAAAGAGAAATGTAAGTGCTAAATTATTTACTTTGGATTATGTACCTTACATGTAAATTAAGGCTTTTGTTAAACAACCTTTTCCTATAACTCATGTGTGGAATTGTTAATAGCACCTGTCACCCATGACTTAATTATTGACCAACCAGTGAAAATAGGTTGTGGTCAAGGGAGCCATACAAGGTACTATTTGATTGTTGAAAATAGGAGAAAGTTAAGAAATCAGTGATCATGTGACCGCACCTGCAAGGAAACAATTTAGGCTTTCAAATGTTCAACGATCACTTTGATAACTGATTTCCAAAAATAAACATCTATATTTACTAGAACTTTCTCTTATTTTACACCAGGCGCTAAAAGTGATCCGACGCAGCGGAAAAGTCAGTACGACACTTGTACAAATTAAGGAGCCTGTAGTTCAATGGTTTGGTCGTTATTGTGAGTTCATGTCTGGCATATTTATTTTTTCCTAAATTGTTTTGTCAATTTTTCATATTATTGAATTGTTTCATATTTTTCTTGCCTTTTATGGCCGACTATACAGTAGGGTTAATCCTTCATTGTTTCAGGCTATACGGCTGCCTATAATTGTTTATATTCTCTTCACTGATTTAAACTTTGGTGTCAATTTGTCTCATTGGCAATCATATCACATCTCCTCATATGTATATCCCTATCTTTTCCCCGAGTTATCATCATAGACATGACAGCATGGCATTCCCCAAAACGAGGCCATCATAATAAAGCAGATTTGATTTCGATTTTTTTTTATGTTTTAATGTCACAACAGGGTTCGAACTCACAACCTCAGATTACAAGAATTTTGTAGTCACCTAAATATTCGATGAAAATACATGCGAATGTATTTATCCTGCGCAATCATATGAATTCCTCTTTGTAGCATGTGTTTCACAATACAATATCGTGTTTGGTTTTCAATCGGCAATCTTCGGGTGAATAGGCAAAGTTGTGACGAATGATGCATTGATATGAGTATCTCCATCTTCACTCCCTGAAAGTAAACATCAAGTTGGATCTTTAAAATCTGATGATTTCCAATGTGATAAAAGTTTGTCGAGGTTCAACTCTCGGCCGGAAATAATCAAGGTAACAAACTGAGAGAGTTGCACGAACTCAATAAGAAGTGCAACCTAGTATGTTGACACAAATGTCCCATGATATATGCATGTATTACCAGTCATGCAAAGATCAGCTTCAGCCTCTTAAATGCCCTGATAAATCAAAAGATGAAACTTTTCATGAATAATAATAATCTTTTTTGAAACACACGAAGAGAAAATATTCCTGGTTGTGCGGTTTACAAAACACTACGGTTTCGAACCTTGAGTGATAGATCAGAAATAATTGGGTCATGGTCCGATATTCACTTAATGTGGTAGTAGTGCTTGCTTAGACCCGATCTGACGACAAAAAAGGATTAGCAAATATATCAGGACAATATATTATTGTATAACATTTCATGCCATCCAAACATTAAATGAAATAGTAAATAACTGCCTAGTTCAGTGCTTGGATTTATAACTAATTCAGAAGACATTACATGTATATACAATCACTTTAATTATTGCTTTTGTCTTTGTTTTTGTTGCAGTTCAGTGTTTCTGTTGTTTCGTTGTTTTCCTCTTACAGTTGATGTGTTTCCCTCGGTTTTAGACTGTATTTACCGGATCTGTTTCTCCTAATCGATTTATGACTTTTGAACAAATTTTCAGGCATGCATTTAACAAAATACCTTATTTCAAAAAAATAAATGTAACATATATATATAATTAGATGTATGTTTCATTATAATACGTTATTTTGATTAGCTACACTACAATCTCGCGTTATTCCTTAATATCATTCATGATGACACGAGGTCCCACAATAAAGTCACACAGGTAAATTAAATAATAACTTGATAAAAAACGTGTTTTCATGATCCTAGCTAAAAATGTAATCGTAAGTATTGAATGCATCTTTTTGTAACTTCATAGGGTTGTAAAAGCGTTGACCGTGTGCACATTTTTAGAAACAATATGTACTTCGGTCAACGCTTTTACAACCCTATGAAGTAACAAAAAGATGTATTCAATACTTAAATATAAATAGATATTTATTTATAATATTCTCGTCTCGCATCTGTGTTTTCTAATAATAATAAAACTAAAATCCCCATGAAAGTATTATAAATTTAAAGAAAATATAATTACTACTCAGACCCCGTTTACGCTGGCAACGAAATTGAATCGATCTTTATTTGAATCGATCTTAAAAACGCTAGTTCGCGTTTACATTGCACAAGCAAGATCGATCGAGATCGATCTTATTTAATCCAGTTACCCTACAACATAAAAAGAACTGGTCTGACCTTTATTTTCCTATCTAAATATAAGTAGCACCTGAAAAAAATCGATCGCGACCGATCTTAGTAAAGATCGATCTTTTTTTGTCAGTGTAAACGGGGTCTTAGTTGCTGTATCGTTCTCTCAAAGAAATCACAAGAAAAAACTAAACATAAATAATTTTGAACAAAGCACTCCATTACTATTTGAATTGTGTAAACTTTTCAGCTGTTGAATCGTTCAAATAGAACATATAGTTACCCCCCTTAGAGCTGTTTGTGACCGTCAGTTTTTTTTAAATACTAGTAGTAATTTCACACTTCGCCTGAATTACCTAATGAGTTATTTTATTGCAAAGTCCCTCGCTCTAAATTTACAGTATGATATAATTTTCCAAAGACTAACCGTTATTGAGTAAATTGTTATTGTTTTATAGAAGTGTAAAAAACCCCCCAAAAAACAGTAAATCCTTTCTCTCTCAAGTGAGATAAAAATACTGATGACCAAACTGTTTAAAATTTTGGCCAGAATGGTATTCGTAAAATGTTCCCGTGAAAGATGGGGATAAACATATTTGAAGGCAATATTCTCCAAGTGTTTACCTACACAGAGTAATTGACCTGGAGGTTTAGGGGTAATGACGTACAAACCAAATGTACTCAGCAACACATTTGCTAGAAATAAAGACACATACTTTAAAATTGTTTTATAACCCATACGTTGCTTAATAATTTGAATTTCAGGCTACAGTGAAAACCACCGACTTGACATTTTCGATTTTGATTTTTTACTTTCAAATCCTGAAGGCACAGAAGAAGAAAAAAGTGAGGGGGTTCTAACATGTGCAAGTCATATAAAAGAGGGGACTCCAACCATGTGTCCCAATACAAAATCATTATTTGTCAAACACAAAAGTAAGGCGTTCCACATTTTGTATGTATATGTCTAAAATCAGAAGTAGCCTGTAATACAGTTTGTACTCGTATATCACATTTTTTTATTGTTTTTTTTTTATTAAAAATAAATCAGGCTGTTAGTTTTCTCGTTCGAATTCATTGATCATTGAGGGGTCTTTAAGAGAGATATAAAATAGCTAATTTCTCCGTCATTTGGTGTCTGGTGGAAGGATGTCTCATTGGCAGTTAATACACATCATCATCTTATTGTTGATAGACAGTTGATATTTTTAACACGGGCTAAGTTATATAACAAGCAAATGTTCAATTGCAACTGAAAGTTTCATGTTAAATCTAATTTTCAAATGGCCAATCTGAGAATTTTTGCAGTTTTGGATAAAAAGATATACAAACTACTAGTATATTTTTATATATATTTTTTTTAAATCAGTGTTTAGGCAGCAACCATTTGATTTTCTGGGGGGGGCTATGGTTTTTTTTGGAAAAAAAAGTTTGTTTCCAGTTTTTGGAGAAAAAAATAATTTGTTTTTGATTCTGAGAAAAAAAAATTGTTTGTTTCACCCTCAGCTGCCACTATATGTAATGCTAAAATTGAAAGAAAAAAATTGTTTTCGACTTGTCGCGAAAAAAATAGATTGTTTTTCGCCGCAGGCGAAAAAAAAAGTTTGCACAGAAAAAAAAACCATAGCCCCCCCCAGAAAATCAAATGGTTGCTGCCTTAGCATTCAGTTATACCTCAATCAAAACGATGTTAGTATATTAATTAAAGGAACCGTTACCATTGGCAACCATATATACCACTTCATCTTATTTGTATGCCAAGATGGCATTTACACTGGTGTCAAAGATCAACACCATGACCAAAAGAGACAAAAGGTACAGCGATAAAAATATGCCAAGAAATTGCCTCCGTTGAATTTCTGCAAATATCCATGGAGTAAATTACACGGATGATTAATATTGACCATTTGGTATATTGTCGTATTCTAAACGACACGTACATGAAGGTCATAAATTAATTTGTTGAATGAAATCAAATCTTTAACTACTAATGGGTGCCGTAGGAGGTCGACCGAAATTTTTAGCGAGGATTTCTTGGCATGTAACAGATAGAAACTCAGGGTAAGAATTCATAGAACAGGAAAGGGGCAGTGGCAAATATTTCGTGCATATTTGAAACACAGAGAGGATTACCCCGGCATCCTTTGACAAAAAAAACCTTCATTTTCATATATGTGCTTTCGGATCTATGTAAGAAGTGTAGTTTCACTTTCCATATTAGTAGGTATTCGTCCTCATGTAAGCTCCGCGTGGTAAAAATCACGTGATGCAGGAATATAGTATCTTGGGGTTAGTTTCTTTATTTGCGGGCGGGGACTCCTAGTAAACAACATGCATGCGTATATACGGCATTGTCGATTTTCTTATTAATACAGAAAGTTGCCTGTCCGGTTCATGAATAGATAGGAAACCTTAATTTGAGGGTTGAAAATAGACAGCACGAAACAAAATAAAAAGAGGGAAAGGGGGGGGGGGGGGGGTCCAAAGGGAATAATTTCATCTTATGAACTCTACATTTGAAAGATTTTTTTTTATTTAATTAAAAGAGAGAAAAACAAATGTCGAATGGTCTTTCTTCTTTTCTCTCGAAAACGCAACATTATACCCACGTAACTTGCCAAGACCCTGATGGCCAAAGGAAAATCCTCAAATGATTTTCATAGAATCCAAAGAAGAAGGTGCACAATGTGTGAATAGGTACAGATAGACGAATGAACGATCGAACGGACAAAGGAACAAACGAATAGTCAGATGGACTCCCACATACTGTATATAGCGAGTAGTATGAAAAATGAAAAGAAATGCAACAGGTCAGAAATACAGTACACTTTTAAACACTAAAGTTTAAACAATATCAGTCCGGGGGTGAATCGTGCTCTGAAAGGGTATTCAAACATGTGTGATAAATATTATCGTTTGCGTACGACTGACTTTTTTCTTTCTTTTCGCTACGTTTTAAAAATAAATTAAAATCCTAACTGTTTACAATTCTTTAATGTTACAAAATATGACGTCAAATACTTTAATAGACAATGTACAAACTTAAAAGCTTGGTTTATGTAGATAATAAACTTGCCAATTCGTAAACAAGCAACTGTCAGTCATATCATGAACCGCTAAGAGTTAAACATTTATGACCAAATCTTAAAATTTAAAGGATCAATGTAAACATCTCTTAAATTTTTATTTATTTCACTAACGTCACCATTCAGTGAATATTTTAATTTAGCTGATGAGATGTAAACTATATTTGTTGTTCTTACATGTTTAACATTTAAAATAATGTACAACTCCATAGGTCACTTCCCCGCTCGTTTACATGTTCAATGAGGTTTGAATTGTTGATCAAATCCCTAATTTGGCATATATACCAAAAAAAAGTTTACTTGAGGATGTACTTAGGTGAAGATTTGGAATTTGTGTCTAATTATTGGACTCTTTGGTTTTTTTACTATACAATATAATGTAAAATACTTTGCCCCATAGCACCTACATTTTGTATTTGTCTTTTAACATAAGACTTAATAGCGTCGGCATAAAAGGTCATTTGACAAAATTTAAGCAGATTTTTGATTTTCTTTCTTTTGATTTGAGACCCAAATAATACCAATGCAAATATAAGGTAAAACTCAGAGACTGCCTTTTCTCGCCATATTTTATAAATCAAATATCTCGAAAAGGAGCTCCATGACCTATACTCTTCCAGCTTAAAGTATTTGATTTTTTGATTTATATAATTTTACCTTAGATCACCTAATTAGTACATCCTTAATGATGATCACAGAGGCGGATTTAGAGGGGGCCCCCCCCTTTTTGGGAAAAAATTTGGTTGCTTATATAGGGAATCACTGAAGCGTGACTGGAGCGGGCCCCCTCTTAGGTCAGTCAGTGGGCCCCCACTTATTAAAATTTCTGGATCTGCCACTGGATCATACCTGCTGTTTCAAGTTAATTCGACCAAGATCTACCTTACATCAAACCTTTAAGCCATCACATACCTACATGTATGTTCATTTAACCATGAAAAATGAGCAAAATCCTAATATGGCATATTCATTTTTAATACATTAAGCAGTTTAATTCATAATAACCATTTGTACAAAATTAAGCGTAAGTTACTACAAAAAAGTAAAATCACAAAAATACTGAACTCAGAGGAAAATCAATTTTTAAAAGTCCATAATCACATGGCAAAATCAAATAACAAAATACATCAAAAACGAATGGACAAGAACTGTCATATTCCTGACTTGGTACAGGCATTTTCAAATGTAGAAAATGGTGGATTGAACCTGGTTTTATAGCTAGCTACACAACCTAATTCGGAACATTTTTTAAAGCAACACTTTAAACTGATGGAAGACTGACGAACCTACAATGAGGACGGATAGATAGATTGACGGACGGACGTATGCATAATCATACATTGGTTATACATGTAATCCAACATCAGAATCATATCCATGAAATTAAACTTTTCCTATGCACTGTTATTGGCAATTCTCTGAACGCATTAAAAAGTTTAAATACCTCAATGAAGGAACAGGATTATTTTCCTTTTCTTCCGTCATGAATCTTCCTTAAAAAGAGTCTTTGTAGACTTAGTGTTTAATTTAAAAAGGCAATCAATTGCAGGTACCTTGGTGCATGTTATCTGTAGCAACTTTCAATTCACCCGTTGCTGAAACTTCTTTATCTTCGATCTTTTCATTAGAAGTTGTAGGCATGATTGTACGTATTCGAATTTGTGATTTTAGTTTTGAATATGCATGTAAGTGTATTTCAGTATAGTACCTATATCAATCAACGACAACGTTGTCGTATAATATACTTTGTCGGCAGATACCAAAACAAAATGCAAATTAAAGAAGTGTGGCCATTTTCTAATGTACTTTGTTATGTCGACATTTGGGTTATAAGGTTATAATTTGGTTTAGTTCTCACATGTAAGGTACATTATTGTATAGCAATATATTTTCCACAGAAAGTAACCAAAAGTTAGCGTGCAATAAATTCTAATATTGCACTAGTGCAATAAATCTTTAAAATTCATGACGTCATTAACGACAAAATCTTAGTTTAAACCAATTTTTACTTTCAAATATTATATTGCTATACAATAAAAGGGTTATTGCATGAATATTGGGGAATATTGTCCCTCGTAGAACATATATTGCACTCGCAAGCTCGTGCAATATAAAATTCTACTCGGGACAATATACCCCAATATTCATGCAATAACCCTATATTACATTTAAATATTTCATATTTAAATCATATATCAAAATCAAAATGCAATAAAATGCGTCCAACGTGAAGGTATAAAACAACTTTGCTAAGATGTTTAAAAAAGAATAATTTTATCTAACAGATTTTACCTAAGATTGGTTCTAGTCCTAAATTTAAATCCTATAGGGTTTAAAGAATGTAATCTATGGCGTAACACTTGAACGTACTTTTGTTTTGTAATTATCATATTAACTTTGGATTATTTTTTGTTGTTGTGTAGGTTGATTTTTTTTTTTTTATTTTCTTATTTAATATCTGCTCTAAAGGATCGTGTCATATAATGATATATTTTACCCGTAATGTACCTGTACAGGTTAAAAAAAAGTAATTAACCCAAATCAGAGAAATATTATATTTTTCTGCTTTTTTTGTCGAAATTAATGTCACGAAATGTTTTATCTTTAATATTTAAATTCATGTGTTATATTCATGTATATGACTTAAATATAATTTTAATAGTCTCTAATAACTCTTTTTAAATAAGAGTGGTTCTTGCTTTATATATGAAGTTGTAATAATGTGTAAATGTCTTGTAAGAGGTGAGAATTGTCTGAATAAAATGTTGTCCTATCCCTCATATAAAATTACCCCCGGCTCCCCCTTGTAAAATGGTAAAAATACCTGGAGATCACCCCACTCCCACGGTCTCCTTTTATCTTGTCCTTTTCTATCTTGATAAAAAGAAAGATAATCTTGTGAGAATGTCAAAGACCACTGGTCGATCGGAATATATAAGATCATTTAGATAGGTCAATGACCTCATAAATCTTTGATCAACAAACATTTACCCGGACATAGTGTAAATAAACAAGAAATGAACTATAACTATGTATGACTTGACCCATGGTATGTCCTGATGCAATGTTTTACATGAGGCCACCAATCAATGGGTCGGAGAGCGAAACACCTCCATGATGCAACGCCATGCCGTATTTACCTGAATTGTCGTGCTGATGCAATAACAAAATGCGGGAAAAATTGACTACATAACATTTAAATCTTATTTTGATGGATAACAGTAACCTACATCTGCCCAGTTTGTAATTAAGTGATGACACAAATAATGACCCTTTAAACGAAAACTTCTTATTTGTCAACATAAATATAACAATAACGTACTACATATCGCCTGACATATATAAAGTTGGACTTTGTACTCTTGTTCATTCAGAAGTTGGATGTTTATATTTCGGTCGAAAGTACTGGGCTGATCCAATATATTTTATCTTTATACTATACACAAGTCATTCAAGATTCTATATCGCATCTATAGCTATAAACAGACAGTTTGTTTTTGTCTAGACTTATTCAAATTGTCCAATCCTCACCCATGCAATATTTGATTGGTTGATTGATGTTTGTTTAGCGTCCAGTGGCAAATATTTCCTGCGTGTTTCCAGGCGAGAACCTCTAAATAATTAATAGTATAGGGAGGACTGTAATGATTCATGAATGCAACTTTAATACAAGGGTATAGTGTATTACATAATAAGGACAGTAATTTAGCCTTGCAACAATTCAGCTACCGCAATGGATCCCTTTTAGAGTTGGTGCAAAGGTGTATAAGACTTATAACATGCAGAGAACACGGCACTAGCTCTACACGAGGCATCGGATTTAATGTCCCTATTTACGGACGTGACTAGGAATTTATAAATACCGCAAAGCTAAACCGACTCCTCACTTTAGCAACCGTTTTACTGTTGATCGAGAAAAGACATAGGGATGACCGTATTTCAAAACCCAAGTCAATGTTTTGAGAAGGACTTCTAGAAACTGCGAATTAAGACATTATCATATGGAACCAAGATAGAACTCGCTTCCACTAAGAAATCATAGGATTAAATAATGTTTGGCGAAGGGTGCTAGGCTTGAATGTAAATAAACTCATCATATGTAAAATATTACTGGAAATTCTGATTTTTCTTATTAAAAAAAACTATTAAAAGTATATTACGAAAAGGGAACATCAAGATGTCTTTCAGCGGTTTCTTTTTTCTTACTGCATGTTATGTTATTTTCATGAACTACTAGTAGTTACTTTAATTTCGTAATTTGGTCTTGTAATACTCTTTTTCATTTTCTCGAAATTGACGTCAGTGTATAAAACTGTTAGTGTTGTCTCGCTATATTTTATTAAGTTCAAATTTTCGAATATAAAAAGGTAACCCCCTCCCTAACTATATAAACTATATAAAATTTGAAGAAAAAAAAAAACACCACTTCAATATACTTTCATGAATGAAATTATTTCAGTACCGTTCAAACTCTTTTTTATTTTAGTACTCTTTTTTTTAATTTTTTTTTTAATTTAAAATGAAAAGAAACCATTATCACCGGTATCATAACTTTTCATTTGTTTTTTTCTTTTTTTATAATTACTACTCGTATTTCGTGCGACACCTTGAGGTGTTTAAGATTAATTAACCATTGAAATTAATTAGTGCTACCTGAAGGCGCTTGACATAATAAGAATCTTTCGCGGAATAGACTATAACTCAACAAAATTTTATGACGTCATATAATATATAAATAGATAGTGTACGACCTGTCAAAACATTATACACGTTGTCGCGGATAAGGCTGGATCGATATTGAAAAAAATCTGTAAAGATGAAACCACGTTCTAGGATATACGTTACAAGACAGATTCCGCAAGGTGCATTCGATGTTTTACTGGAAGACGGCAATGTTTCCTTTTGGAATAGCCATGAGCCGGTTCCTAGAGGCGAACTGTTGAATAACATACAAGGCGTGGATGCACTTTTGTGTATGCCAACAGACAAAATAGATCGGGATGTTTTGGATAGGGCAGGTATGTAACTGTTTTTTATTACTACTATTTTCAGTATTCAGGAAAAAGACGAGTGTGATAGGGGAAAATATATAAAAGTGTCGTGTTACCAAATTATTTTAGGAACAGCTGATCGGCAACCTTGAGTCAGCCAATCAGATTGCTTTAAATCCACACACCTCTTAAAACATGTTGTTTGTTGCTAATCAATATTAATATGTCACGTACACTTTTGAAGTATATTCTAAATGATATTAATGATATCTTATAACTAATTTACTTTTTATTCTTATGATAAATCATTCTGAGAAAATATTTGTTGTGGGGTGGGAAAAAAGGGTGTTGGGTGTTGGGTACTGGACTCACTGGGCTTGTCAAACTGTAAATCATAAACTCGTTTTTCGTTTGCTTGTTTCTTAAGTAACAATATTTATTTTCTTAATATGAAATATGAAACGCTGTAGTATTATTTGAGTTAAGTAAAAGTAAGATGTTCTTGTCACTCGTTGTGTGAGTAACTTTTATTCATGGTACATAATCCAGCATGGTAGCGATGTTTGCAAACCCTTCACAGATATTATGGCATCTTCAAAGATTGTAATAGATGCTGCATTCCACTTTTTTTTGGTCCAGTTTTTATCATTGATAATTTATTCAATATTTTTCTCTCCTAAGTGTACTAAGTGTATAAATTTGTTTAATGCCCTTTTTCCAAGTGAGGAAATTAGATGTCCACAAACAAATTTTTGTATTTGTGTCACGGAAGGCCAGTGTACTTTAAAAGCAATGTGAATGTTTGCAGTGATCTTGACACAAGTACAGGCATGAGATCAAAGTCCACTTTCTCTGACCCCTTTTGACCAGGTAAAGATAGATAAAAGTCACCTAAGTAAACATTCACCCTATCTTACAAAGACCAAACACATTTCTGTCTGTATTTTGACGGGATATATTATTGACAAAACAGCATGTCTTAAGATCAAGGATAAACACACTTAAGAAATTATGTCAACATCAAACATACATGTATATGTAGAAGTATATCTGTGACATCATTTAAGTGAATACACTGACAGTTGAAATGATACCTTCGTGACCGGTCTTGTATCTTAATTGTTTTCTTTTTAACATATAAGTGATACAATTTATACATATATATTAACTTTTTTGATTTATTAATTTTATTTTCCGTGTCACCCCATTTTTTGGTTTCTCATTTCGTACTTTTTTTTCAAAAGAAAATAATAATGATTTTGACATGCATACTTGAGCAATTTAATTTACAAAACACCAAATAGGATTAACCTCCTTCTGAGAAATTAATAAATAGAAAATAGGACTTCCTTGTTCTTAGTGTTCTAAACCCGGGTTTCAAAATCAAAGTTGAACTCAATTGAGACGGATTCATGCGTCAAGTGTTTTTGTGTCATTTTTTTTAAATAAAAGGGGGAGAAATTAGACTGTGAAACAGTTTTCTACTTATTTTTTGTAATTCAAAATAAAATTCAATATGAAACTGTATATGTTCTAAATCAAATTCTAGAATGATATTTGTAATTTAGAGTTTAAAATAGTAATTACTACTTTATTGTCATAAAATATAAACATATTTTTTGTGACGAAGAATAAAAACAAAATAATACAAAGAAATAAGTAATTGTACATTTAAATATACAATTCCATGAAAAGAACTGGCATTGTAATAACGATATTGTGGGATACATGTACATGTAGTTCCGACATGAGGTTAGAAGGATTGGGATTAGCTCTATTGTTCAATATTAAATTTAGATAACCCTAATGACGTTTTAGTCTACTATTCTATAAAAAGATCACGGTCATACCGGATTTAAAAAAAAAACAACTTGACATGAATATTCATAGACGTCATCATAGGCACAAATAAGGAAGTCTGAACTGCAATAAAGAATTATTAAATATATTAAACCGATTCGTTCTTAATTTCGGATTTGTCATGTTTTATTCGTTGTCTTAACTCAATGAAAACATAAACAAATATATATATAAGATAAGATATATTATATATTATAAGCCTTACTTAATATATATATCGATTTTATCGCGATTCGCTGTAAAGTTTTGTATAAAAAAGTTTACATCATTATTATATTACCTCTCAACTTATAAAATATCCTAACGCCATATGGATAGTAGAGGCGGCAGTAATTCAGTCACAACGTATACCCCCGACAATGCGCGAGGTGCGATACATAACTCATTAGATTCAATTATGAATAGTTTATTAAAAATTCATTTAAAGTTAATTAAAAAGCAACAATTGACAGTCCTCTTGTACACTCAATGTGTCTGAGGCTAATTAAAGAATTTGAATTGAAATTGACTGAAAATGTACGTTATATACAAATGTAAGAAAAGTTTTATTTATTTTTAGGTCCATCGTTAAAAGTGATAGGAACATTATCTGAGCTTTGTGATCATATAGATGTAGACGAATGTAAAAGACGCAATATACAAATTATCACCATGCCGTCCATATCTACAGAAATTGTAGCTGATTTAACGGTAGCTGCACTTGAGGGACAGTTAATTTCAAATGAAGGTAAGATACGCGATAAATTAGAGTTATCCCCCTTTGACCACTTTTAGAAAAACAAGTTTTGGTAATTTCAGAAAACTGTTGTTCTTTAATTCAAGTAAAAACATGATATATTTTTTTTTCTGTAAAGCATGTATTATTGTTTCCACCATTGTAAAAATAGTTGGCAAAAATATGTAACAACTGCATGAACTGTAAACATGCTTTGATTTCTGTTACGTAATCAGAAGTTATTACATACATGTACAATATGATTGTTACTAAGACAAGAATATACATACATCAAAAGCATTTTTTTTTATCACAACATGCTCCAACAACAAAGTAAATATAATAGTTATGACATCCATATTTCTGAACTTGTAAACATGATAAAACATAATTGTCTATTTTATTTTCCAGATGTTAATGCAAATGAGTCAATAAATAAGAATGACGTAATCCAAAAAATGTACAAAGGCAAGACACTTGGACTAATTGGACTTGGAAGCACTGCTGTTGCCATTGGTAAACGACTACGGGAAAAGGGAATCTCAGACATTAAATACAGTGATTTTACAGTCAAATCAGAGCACGAAAAAGAAATAGGAGCCAAGTATGAAGAATTTGAAAATGTTTTAGAAGAATCTGACATCATTTGTATCTGCTGCAGAGGAAACAATAAAAACAGTGAACTATTTTACAAGGACGCTTTTCAAAAAATGAAGAAATCGGCCATCTTAATCGACGCAGCACGTGGTCACGTGATTAACTACTATGATTTATATGAGGCCTTACGTGAACAACATATATCTGCCGCGGCTGTGGACTTGAGAGAGCAGGGAAAGATCCCTTATAAAGACCAACTGTTAGGCTTAAATAACTGTATATTCGTTCCTTATCAAGAATCTAATCGTTGGGACAAGAGAAGCAAAATTTCTGCAATTGTATCAAACAAAATTGTTGCTATCTTACAAACGCCGGATTGTATTCCTGAGAATCGTCCAGTGTCTGGCTAATGTTATTGTTCAACGGTTTCATTTGTTGGTTCAAACTTTTATTCACGCATCGAACAATATTGCACATGATTGAATTTATTTAAGCAGTGTACATACACATTTCCACCATTCATTGAGCTATTAGATTTGAGAATGTTAGCCGTTAAAATATAAAACATCTCAGAACGCTTGTTAGAATTTTTGAAGTTCTTGTTACAAGTTTTATGTATATATAAATAGTTAATTTTACTTCTGTTGTATCGATATTTATATAGATATATAGACAAATGTGGTATGAGTACCAATGAGACAACTCTCCATTCAAGTCACTAATTATAAAAGTAAATCATAGGTCAAGGTACGATCTTGAACACGGAGCATGGACCCAAAACGAACAGCAAGCTATAATGGGCCCCCAAAAAATTACTTGTGTGAAACCATTCAAATAGGAAAATCAACGGTTTAATCTATTTAAAAAAACGAGAAACATAATCATAACAGTGTTAATTTATATACCACATACGGATGCACAAAACAAAAAGTATCCCACTGGACCATGGCTGTACAACACAAAACAAAAAGTATCCCACTGGACCATGGCTGTACAACACAAAACAAAAAGTATCCCACTGGACCATGGCTGTACAATCACCATGCTCAGACCGATGCTGTATGCTACTCAGCACACAAGACACACGTCTTTCTGAAATAGCCGTTATAACTTACTCTAGAAACCGTTATACAATTGTAGCACTGTAGCATTTCTATAGGAAGCAAATTCTCATGAACCCCAACTAGTGAAAAGTAAATAAAAAATGTAAATGAAGACGTTATTTGATTGCCAATGAGACAACTCTGTACCTGAGACCGAAAGCCGTAGAATTTTAAAAAAAATATAGTACTATAGGTCACTGTATGGCTTTCATCAATGAGCAAAACCTACTACATTTGATTTTGACTACTAACTACATATGATGCATCCTATAATAAATTGAAGAAATACACTATAGTTTAAAATGAAAATTAGTGAAATATGAAAAGTAAACACTAGTCTTGCTCATCAGAGGGATATATTTTCATTTTTATTTTTGGAACTTAATTTGTACATTGTGTTTCAAATTTTCTGTCTAGTTGCATTAGATAACTTATATCGCCACGAACAGATGATATTTCAATAAACGGACATTTATAATATATTGTATTATTTAATGCAAATAGACAGGCATATAAGGAGAGACGTACGTAAACAAATTAAATTACAATGATTAAAAGTGCGTATCCGCTAACCGAAGCCCTGTGGTTTGCATACATGTACATGTTTACAAAGTGATTCAGCAAAAAAATCTTTCTTATCTGTCGGTTGAATCACTGTTTAATAGGATGAATAGTGGGAGCTGGCGGTGGAGACACTTGAATAAGAACACATTTAATACATATAATGTTATTTTAATATAGAGAGATATTTCAAAGAACGCAACGCACATACAATCAGCAGTATTTTGAGGGGAAAAAAACCACGTATTGCACTTTCTGAGTTTTTAAAGGTAAAAGAACCCATGATTTAATGTAGATATCATACTATCATAAAATGTAAATTTTGGTACACATAAACAAGACAGAAAACTTTTATTTGACAGAACAATGATGACACTCAATAAATACATGTATTTCTATTTGACTTGAAAGTGTTGGAGCACCCTTTAAAAAAATTGCTTGATTGGCACCTGATTAGTGGACAAAAGACTCGAACATACAAAACATAACAAAAATAGATAAGAATTGTGTTGTTTTAATGAAAAATAGATATAGTTTCAAGAATCAGTACTGCACTTTGAACACCACAATCCACTGAGTTTTACTGAGTGAAAACAAAGATTGAGTGAAAATAAGGGCGAAATGTATGATTTTTAAAATTTTTTAATCATGGTTCGTGTATATCTGTTATAGTATCTAAATAACTGTATAAACTAGTATCATATGAAGCTTTTTTCGCTGATCTTTGCGTTGAACATATGTCCAAGGAGATTTTACTATATTTAGTTTATATATGAAAGTCTTTCGTTACTTTAAAATCCATTGATTGATTGTTGATGTTTTAACACCACTTTTAAGAGCCCCCCTTTTGGGCTATTTCGTGGCGGCCAGTTTTTACTGGTAGAGGAAGCTGTAGGACCTAAGAAAACCACCGACCTTCGATAGGGAAACTGACAACACGTATATTTTTAAAGCGACAAAATCAGAACAAGAATTAAATAAACTAAAACAGATATAATCGTCTAGTAGCTTTAAAATATCTATGTTAGTTAACATCGTTTCATCAAATATTCAGATATGATGTCCAAGCAAGATGTCAACGAAATCCGGAGACAGCATTGTTGTTGGTCAGCCCACAAAAATATAAGAAACTAAACTTTAGGCTATCAATGTTCAATTTTTATTCATTATTTACAGTTCTATAATTGGTCGATTTCTTTTTAGAAAGTCCACATGCCGCACCATTCGCTATCTGCAAGAATTAAGTTGGTGGAGCATTTGCATTCGGTAAAAGCCCTGTCACTGTCTTGTGGTTTTTGGGGTATCACTAGACTTAGACCCTTTTAGGGTCGTGTGTAAATTTGTTGACGAAGAGCTAGTACGCTCTGTTTACTCTCGATACGTCTTATACAGTGTCCGGAATATAGAGCTGATTGTTTTAGACCCTTGAAATGGTTAACTTTAGGCATTTCTGATTTGAAAACTTATTGCATCTGATTATCAATCAATGCAGTTGCACTTAATTGTATGTGTATGTTTTTATATTATAGAAAAGAATATAACAACTTTAATGGATATAAATCGTAAAATATTGAGTTGGTAGAAATACGAGTCGGTAAATATTGGGTACGAGTTTGCGATGGTACGACTTTGCATGGCCCCACAGCCGACCTCGTGTGGAATATTGTGAAACTATTTTACTCTAGATTTGTAAAACTTCTAGACTTGTCAAACTTCTTGATTTGTAACTTGTATTTTTTCTTTAGAAACGGAACTTTTCATTTGCTGGCAGCGGTAACAATTACACAGACACATCTCACAAAACGTGACTCAAACAAAGTAACTACATTTCACAAATTAAGAAATGTAGAAATTCATGTAACGAATGAAGAAAATGCATGATACAAGTTGAGAAATTACATGTTTCTTATTAAGAAATTGCATTTCACAAATTAAGAATTGTATAATTATGGCGGATATTCCCTTCCATACTTAAATGCCGACCGGCATGAAGAGGATTGGTGAGGTTAGGTGAAAACGATAAACACCTTTTAAATTCGTTACTTTCACATTTATCTCAGCCTTTCACCGTAAAAGCGTTGAATATTCTGACCAAAAGTCGACTGGTCTTCGGATATATTGTATAAGTAAACCAGAGTTACCTCCCATTATACAAACATTTGATACAATTAACTGTTTGAGAATTTATTTTGTTTTCCCAAAATTTCAGCAAAAGTGGCTGTTCTTATCATACCACAGAAGAACAAAGGCAATTGTAGACAAAAAATGTTCCAAAAAGTGCAAGTTATCTTTTTGGAATTTTGGGTCCTCAATGCTCTTCAACTTTGTACTGTTTTGGCTTTATTACTATTTTGATCTGAGCGTCACTGATGAGTCTTATGTAGACGAAACGCGCGTCTGGCGTATCAAATTGTAATCCTGGTACCTTTGATAACTATTTACACCCCTGGGTCGATGCCACTACCGGTGGACGTTTCGTCCCCGAGGGTATCACCAGCCCAGTAGTCAGCACTTCGGTGTTGACATGAATATCAATTATATGGTCATTTTAATAATTTCCTGTTGACAAAACTTTCAATTTTTCGAAAAACTAAGGAATTTTCTTATCCCAGGAATAGATTACATTAGCCATTTTTGGCACAACGTTTTGGAATTTTGTGTCCTCAATGCTCTTCTTAACTTTGTACTGTTTTAGCTTGATTACTATTTTGATCTTAGCGTCACTGATAATTAAGTCTTAATGTAGACGAAACGCGCGTCTGGCGTATCAAAATGTAATCCTGCATGGTATCTTTGATAACTAATTATCTCCCTGCTTTGTCCTTGTTATCAGATCACTGGAAAGCTCAAAACTGAGTCCCTACTTTTAAAACGGTCCAAAGCGATTTTTGTCTTACTTAAACTGTATATACCAACAGGAGGTATAACCTAACTCGGGCAAAAATTCAGAGCTTTGCATGGGGAAGATACATTCATTAACTTTGAAAAATTCTAAAATTTGAATAACAAATTTTAACAACACAAAATCCCTATTTTCATGCCAGTACCGAAGTACAGGCTAATGGGATGGTAATACACGTCCACCAGCACAGGCATTGAACCAGTGGTAGTTATAACATAAACGGTGCCAATTTGTCTGCACCAGATGCGCATTTCGACAATCAATCTCCCTCCAGCGATGCTTCAGGACAAAACATTTGAAAATCTAAAGCTTATCAAAAGGATGGCGAGCAATTAACTAAAAAGTGGATAACTGTAACAATACTGAAAATTAATATAACATCTTATTAAATATTCAATAGCGAACAATATTTTTCAAGTTATTATGCATGCTAATACTCAGTTGCATTTTATATTAACTGCAAAGGGTAGAGTAAAGTTCACTCAAATTACTACTTCCTGAATATTCATGAAGTACTTGTCACTGGACAAACAACAAACCACCAATAATACATAGCCTTACGAATCAGATACATGTCAAGTTGCTTTACAAATGTCTTACATGTTTATTATCATCAGTACTTTGAGGACATAGACCACGATTTATAATATAAATGAAGTCCAAGCTTATTTACTTTGGAAAGTTATACATGTTTTTGATGTGTTTTGATGCACAGGTAAATGCATAAAGACTTGATGCATTCATGTTGCATAATCTGTAGCACTTTGACATTTTCGCATGTGCACGCATATGCACCTAGAAGTCCTGGCGAGCAATTGTGTTTTCGATCGAGATAACTTTTTTTTCGTTCATTTAATTGCAAAGTAAACATCCTTGTCCTATATTTGGTTCAAAATAACAAACCTCAAGGAGAATAGCAATGCGCATGTCAAAACATATTGACGGGTTATTTTAACTTATAGTCTGATTCTTTGAACAAATCCTCGTACAATGTCTAAACCAAAAGTGTACATTACTCGACGGGTACCGGTTGATGGATTGGAACTTCTGAAACGTAAATGTGAGGTTCAAATCTGGGATGACGATGAAGTTATTCCGAGAAAGACTTTATTGGAAAATGTCAAAGGAATTAACGGAATATTTTGTTTGATTACAGAAACGATCGATGCTGAATTCTTAGATGCTGCTGGTATGTATTTGTTAATATGCAAGCGTTTGAATATGAACATAAAATATATTGTTTAAAACTGATTTTTGTCAGTAAATGTCTTATTTAATTAAGCATCCTCTATAAAATATAACAAAAACAATACACATTTCCTGACAACTATGATACGACTGAAATGTTAGTCGTTGAAATACTTATTTTTGAAAAATTATCAGTTGGAAATTAAAGAATTATTACTTTAATTAAGTAAATTTGGACCCTTTTTCCTGAAGAATACGTTATACCTGTTGAAAACTAGTAAATTTATAAAATTCAAATCTTCGCTTACTACATGTACTAAATTCAACAAAAGTACACATGATTGATTGGTTTGCATGTGACAGCAGGATGAAAAACTATTACTATAACAAATAGAATTCATAGTGTGTTTTCATCCAATACATTTAAGTAATTTTTGTAGGTCCTCACCTCAGAGTTGTGGCTACAATGTCCGTTGGGACAGACCATATTGATCTGAAGGAGTGTAAGAAGAGGGGAGTTTTCGTCTCTAACACGCCGGACATAGCTTCGGACAGTGCTGCGGATCTGACTATGGCGCTTGTCCTAATGACAACAAGACGTCTTGTTGAGGGTAATAATATAAACATTATTTATGGGAGGCCCTTCTTTTCATTCCGAGGCGGTTGCTTTCATATATATAAGAGGGGGCAATATCTTTTAATGTTAACCTGGTTTGGCCCTTTTCAAGGTGTTGTTAACTGTTATCCGAGATGAATTAAAGCTGTTAACTGTTTTTTTACCCACTTTGTTAACTGTTATCAGTATTTTTGCATTTTTGTTAACTGTTGTTGCCAAAATCGAGGTGTTGGTAACATGGTAACGGACCCCCTATTGCCCCTCCTCGTTTAAGCAGAGGAGATGTTGATGCATGTGTGTACAAAAAATGTAACATTAACAAAAACATATAGCTTCACATAATATTGAAAGGGAAGCGGTAACATTGGTTAGGAAATAAAAATACATTTTAGTATGATAGGAAATGAAAATACCTGTCGTTATGATAAGAAAATGAAATATATGTAGTTATGACAAGAAATGATAATATTAGTCTGAATTATTTAAATTGTTAAAAAAAAGTCGGATATTAAAATGAAACACTTTTGGAACAGATATGTTTTTGTTGTCCAATAATTTATAATACTAACATTTGAGTAAGTGGAGTTTTCAATTTCGCCAATCACTACGACAAAAAAGTTCGATCTGTAGTAAATAAATACCACACCATATGTAAAAAATGTTTACTTTTTCTGAAGAATATAAATTTAATGTGGCGGTACACGTCAACTGAAATAAATTGTAGCAAATAGTGGTCAAATACAACTGATATATATCATTGGCGGATCCAGGGGTGGTCCCACGGCGCACCGGACCACCCCCATGACGAACCTTAATTTTTTGTAATAATAATAATCTTTATTCTCATAAACCATAAGGTACAACGGTACAGAGATATACATACATATAGCAATGAAAACAAACTTATTTATAATAACATCTTATGTACACAAACATACATACACACAGGTATACACTAACTATCGTTAAATACACACATACACATATATCAGTATGTACAGAATATACAAAATGGGGGTTATGTTATTGCCTAGAAAACAAATGATTTATTTATTTGGCGTATAAATCTACATAGTTTTTCTAATTTAAACTTGTTAGTACAACTCATTATTTCTTTGAATTTTAAAATATCTGAGTTGTCCAAATATAGGAAAAGCCAGTATCATCAAACACGTTTCTTAAAAACTTTAACATGTTTAACCATGGCGATTCAAAATGATTGTCGACCGACAATTTGTATAATAATTGATAAGATAAATAAGACAGTTTTGAATCCTTTCCAGATAAAAGTCGTGTCCAAAATGCAATCATTTTTAGTTTGATATCTAGTTGAACAGGAAAAATGCCAAGTTCACCATAAATCATATAGTTTGGGGTGGATGATTTTAACTTAAGTAACAATTTACAAAATCGTAATTGTATCCTTTCAATACATTGAATATTTTTACAAAATCCCCATACTTCTGAGCCATACAAAAGAATGGGCTTTACCATTTTATTAAAAAGTTCTAGTTGACATTCAATTGCTAAATTATGAATGCGACCTCTTTTTAAAACCTCATACATTGCTTTTGTTGCCTTCTCTGCTTGCTTTTTTATTGCCTTACTAAAATTGCTGGTCCTGCTAAATAGTATACCAAGATAGTTAAATTCATGAACTATATCTATATCTGCCCCATTTAAGGAAAAATTTAAATCTGCACAAGGCCTTCCCCTGGAAAATATCATGACTTTGGTTTTGTTAACATTTACCTTCAGTTTCCATATATTACAGTACTCTCCAAATTTGTTTAATATTTTTTGTGTCTATTTTTTCAAACACTAGCTAATTAACAAATTAACACTTAAAATTATTCCTTTCCTCGCACTAATTGGTTATGGATTACCTGGATACCTGGAGGTGTCACAATGATAGAATACGGATCAATGCGTTTCACCTGCAATACATGTAATTAATTAATAATTATCCCACGATGACACGGTGTGTCAGTGTAAGATCACCCCGATGGCCGGAGGCCAGAGGGTGATCTAACACTGACACACCAAGTCTGAGTGGGATAACTATTTTACATCCCAGCTGTTTTAGATTAGACGAAAAACCATTTACAATTCATAAAATCTAGTTTTGAACGCCACACAATCATTATAATATACTTTATACATTACTATATGATTTATACCCTTTTTGAACCCCGAACACGATGTCAACTCGCCCCACTGGCCAATCGGCCCAACCTATATCGCCACTTTATGAAAAAAGTCGCCCCACTCTTGTTTACCGACTTGCCCCACTTTTGAAAAAGTGTAAAATCAAACTGAACAATCACTGACAACTCACTTATTAACAAAAAGGGTTTAAACCCCACTGAATAAAGGTCTGCCAACTCGCCCCACTTATAAAAATATCTTGCTTCCTTTAAGTAAGTTAAATTACTGATAGTTCGTATCCAGTCGGCCTGGTGTAGTGGTTGTGTCGTGGCTTGATATGCTAAAGGTGTTGAGTTCGAATCCCAGTATATATACACTGGATTTTTTCTACGTGAATTTTGATAGATAGTCTTTTCCGTATAATTGTATATTTAATTATAAGTTTTATAGTGGATTTGACATTCCCGCCAAAATGTTACAGAACAAAGGAAAGCATGCATAACAGAGAAACTCAAACTGGGGTGATCTGGTTGGGGTGATCCGGCTCAGATCACCCCTGTTAGAACAAAGGAGCTGGGATGTAAATTGTCAAAACAGCTCGTCAATATTTGATGAAATTAAACATTTTGCAGACTTTTACCATACTGATTTGCCGAGTCCATCTACAATGCCGTCCGAACTGCGTTTGTGGCAAAAGACTTGCGAGTCAATGCTTTCAAAACCAGAAATTGTAGCCGGTGCTCTTAAAGTATGTTGCAAAACAGACTTTCCAAATATTTCTGTTATCTTAAAAATCATAGCTACCATGGGGGTGACGAGTTGCGAATGTGAGCGATCCAACAGTGAGTTATCACTTTTAAAAACCTACCTGAAATCAACTATCATACACGGCCGACACTCGGCTAACCGAGAGATTGGTCGGTTAATCTATATTGAGTATGCGGCTATATGGGAGATTGGTCTGTTAATCGGGTTGGTTATACGTCTGTTAAGAGTAAAACGCACAATTTAATGTTAAACTGTATCAAATATACAGATTTTTGGCATATTATAAGAACCAAATAAAAAAAAAAGAAAGTGTCTGACAAAATGATATCTATCATAGAACATTTTCCACTTGTAAAAACATTTCATAGTCTACGCAGTTTTCAGTAAAATTAAAAGGCGTCGCGCAAGTATGTAGTATTTATGCTTATACGCATAGGAATTTTTTAATAAAAGTCGAAACAAACAATTTTAGATATCATTTAAAGGACACAAAATAGTACTTTGGGTCTAAAAAATAAATTTGCATTGGTGAATATTTCATAATTGTAATATAACGTGAATATTACCACGTTTTAGTGAAAATTGTGGGAATAAAGTCTGTTAATGGGTTGGACAATTGAAATTGTGTCAGTTAAGAGTTATTTAGCCACAGTTATTTTTGCTACCTTTATATTTTCAAATAGAAAAAGTTAAGAATGAGATGTTCCTAAGTAATAAAAAAAAATGATAATACGGTGCAACAGTATCCTACGGAAGCGAATTAGCGCCACAAAAATTTTTCTTCCTATATTTGCGTTATAACGCAAACCTCAAATATCTTGATTGCAATTGTTCATTAAGTTTTGTAAAAAATGTCCGTCTGTCATTCATTTCGGTTGTGATTTACTAGTAAGAGCATTTTTATTTTGACTTTCTTTGCATTTTATTGAAGGGTGTCACTTCAATATAGCGTGATATAAATTGGCCGCTGGAATATGCATGAATTTATTATTAATGTTTTCAATCAGCCTCAATTTTTGTGTCTGTTCAAAGTAGCACGTTCTCAAATCCGACTGAAAGTGTCTTTCTAATACAACACAGTGTACCGGTAAAGTAAATATAAACTGTACATCTGTCCAGTGCATATAACGTGTTGTCATTCTCATATGCACATGACATTTGTCACTGGACGAAAAACCCTAATTCGTAAGCATCCTCCAATTGGTTCTTTATTTCTATTACTTAATCAAAAAAAAGTAAAATCACAAAAATACTGAACTTAGAGGAAAATCAATTCGGAAAGTACATAATCACATGGCAAAATCAAATAACAAAATGTATCAAAAACGAATGGACAAGAACTGTCATATTCCTGACTTGGTACAGGCATTTTCAAATGTAGAAAATGGTGGATTAAACCTGGTTCTATAGCGCTAACCCTCTCACTTTAATGACAGTCTCATAAAATTCCGTTATATTTACATTGATGGCGTTAAATAAACAGACACAATAAATAAAATAGTCATAATATGTGTACATCAGTCATCATCGTATAACAATTTTAAAAGGAACAATTTAACAGAACACAAAAACATCTACTATCTACGAACACATTCATTGATTTGAGTGTCTGACATCAGAAAATTTTATACGTCACATAAATTTGTCGTTCAATGTGCATACAAACGATTTAAAATTTTTACATAGGCAATGTTAGTCATTCTCAAGAAGTAAATGGAAAGGAGCGAATGCAGCTACATTTGGTCATCTTAAGTTTTAATACATTTTATTCCGTTTAGTTCCTTTCTTCATAAGTGTAGAGGAGAACGGCAGTTGTCCGCATGTAAACTTCTAGCATTTGTCACCAATATGAGTACATCCCAATCCGTTACTGTTTCAACACCCAGGGGTGTTTCATATGTGTATTCTTAAACAATTATCATTTTTTCTCTCTTTTTTTAGCAATGCATCACTCTCTACTGTCCTTATCTATTATTCTATATTCTGCTACTCCATCCAGATTATCGTGTATACCATGAGGGTTCGGATTGGGGGTGTTGTTTATTTCTGTATTCTTTAAATTGTTATGTCACGTTTCTTCCGTGACGTTTTTTTCCTGTTACCTTTTATTTATCTTACTCATTATTCTTTCTCTATTCTTTATATTTTAGCATCCCAATATATTTTACTTACTGATGTTTAGTTACATTACGACGTTTATCTCTGATTTATATACTGGTTACCAATGTAGATGACAAGTTGGTGTCATGCATGACAATTAAACAGAATCCACATGACATATGCGACCATTCTTGGATGAAATTAACATTACTTTAATATTACACTTTTTGAAACCGTTTTATCAATTTTCTATTTCCATTGTTTAAATTGTTCATTGTTCACAGTGGCGGATCCAGCCATTTTAAAAAAGGGGGGGTTCCAACTATATGCTCCCATTCAAATGCATTGATCGGCAAAAAAAGAACCCCCCCCCCCCCTGGATCCGCCACTGGTTCATGTGTTGTTTCCGTATATTTTGTGTTTCATTGCTCATGCGTTGTTTCCGTATATTTTAGCCGCTCGTCTTAAGCCTACCCATTTGATCCGATAACACCCCATATAGCAATAAAATTATACTTTTATTACCATTCATAACTCTTAACAGACCAATTAACAGACCGGGTTTTATACATCCGACCCATTAACAGACCAGGTTTTAATTAAAGATTGATTTATGTCACCAAAATACAGATTTTCGTGAAGATTTTTCACACAATGATTTCAGTATGGTTAACAAACATAATGCCTGTCTTTTTTCGATGTTTAAAATATTGCATGCACGTAAATTCAACCAACGTGTCATTTTGTGTACATTTTGTGTGTGTAAAATGTGTATAAATTTATTGATGAGTAACCCGCCTTTTCATTTTATAGATCGTACATTGAAGCTAGAAAAATAATAATTACACCACTGGATTCAGTACATTGAATTGTTTTGTTAGACATGAATATTTTTTATGATAAACATATATTTAAAAAGTTATATAGTGAAACATGCTGAACTTTCAATGATTTTCTCGATAACACCTGATTAACAGACTTTAGCCAACCCGATTAACAGACCAACCGCCGATATAGCCGCATACTCAATATAGATTAACCGACCAAACTCTCGGTTAGCCGAGTGTCGGCCGTGTCATAGGACAATCGCGTTTTTAAAAACGGACTTGCGTTGATGCATGTGCACTACAGTTTGGTACTAAACATAAAACAAATTATAGGTAACTTTGCAAGGAAACACCTGCGACGCATGATGTTGAATGACCTGAAAAACGACTCTTTGTTAAATTAGTAAATTTTGAACAATTTTACGTAGAACTAGTTTTACCGATTCGGAACATTTTAGCTAACTTTTTTTACAGCTTGCCTAATTCAGATGACAGTTATATGTTGTGCTCTTTTAGATTGCAAGATATTGTATAGAGTCTTAAATAAAAAAAAGTTTTACATGTCTTTAAATTCCTTTACCTGGAAATATGTGCATTGCATGGTGTTGTCCAAATTCATGATCTTCCATAATGTCGAAGGTATTTTTTAACCTTTTTCATACCCCTAAATTTTTTTCTGGATCCGCCACTGATATTTATAATATTTATTTGTTTTACAATCATTAGAAAATATAATTCGTATTGTAACATCATGACTTTTTTTTTATCTTTAAGGAGTAGACGCTGTTCGACAAGGTCAATGGTCACATTGGAAACCTATGTGGTTATGTGGTTCAAATATGATGTCTAAAACCATTGGTATTCTGGGATTTGGTCGTGTAGGTTTTGGTCTTGCGAGGCGGCTAAAACCGTTTGGGATCAAAGAAATTATTTATAACGATATCCGACCACATGAATTCGCAAAAGATATCGCCACGTTTGTCTCGTTTGACGAGATTTTAGAGAAATCGGACATCATTTGCATATGTTGTGCACTAACGTCACTGACAAAGGGTTTATTCAATCAAAGTACCTTTAAAAAAATGAAAATGAAACCCGTGTTAATAAATACATCAAGAGGGGGAATTGTTCAACTTGATGATTTGCATATTGCGTTAACTTCCGGTCAGATTTCAGCGGCTGGACTTGACGTCACTGAACCGGAACCACTTCCGTCAGACCATCCACTGGTATCTTTACCGAATTGTGTCATTCTGCCTCACATGGGTACTAACACAAATGAGGCGAGGAAGAGTATGTCAATAAACACGGCGAAAAATATTTTGGCGGTTCTTGATCTGACTGATTCGGATTGAATGAATTATACTATTTCGCGCGCTATTCCACCAAATAGATGCAACTGTATTCAATTATAATAGCGCATTGTTTTAGGCTAGTGTCGATGGCACGTCAAACGATTGTTTTTTTATTTGAAGGCACAATTATCCACAATCATTCTAATCATTATACACAAAAGGTTGATGCAATAAATTAACAACTTTTACTTTATTTCAATAAAGCATTTTGCAAAGTACAGTGTTCGCTTCCGTTCGCAGTCACTATATAGATTATCTTAAAACGTGTTCAATAGTTCACTGAACTCATACACTAATATATTTAGAGGCCAGCTGAGGACCACCTCCAGATGCGGGATTTTCTCGCTGCATTGAAGACCTATTGGTAGCCTTCGGCTGTCTGGTCTTCGGTCGGGTTGTTGTCTTTTTGACACATTCCCCGTTTATTAACAATAATTCATGTTTACTTAACGTTAAATTGTTCGTATGTTCACTTGGGTCCATCATGAAAATAATGTTTTGAAACGAAAGGCCTTCTAAGATGATAAGCACAGAGTTGCAGAGGTTGGATGAGTATAATTTGCAACCAAATGATCTTAAATGTGTTACAAAAGCTATTTACAGAAAAAGACGTAGTGCACATCTTCCTCTTGCGAAATCTAGACAAGAAAAACACGAAGCACTGTCAAAAATGAATATCCAATCCGTGTATATAGAAATTTGAAAACTTTGTAGTTGTCATCCAGCTATTCAAGTTCTTAGCTCACCTGGCCCAAATGGCCAATAGAGCTTTTCTCATCACTTGGCGTCCGTCGTCGTCGTCCGTCGTCGTTAACTTTTACAAAAATCTTCTCCTCTGAAACTCCTAAGCCAAATTTAACCAAACTTGGCCGGCCCACAATCATCACTGGGTATCTTATTTAAAAAAAATCTGTCCGGTGACCCGGCCAACAAACCAAATGGCCGCCATGGCTAATAATAGAACATAGGGTTAAAATGTAGATTTTGGTTAATATCTCTGAAACCAAAACATTAAGAGCAAATCTGACAGGGTGAAATTGTCATTCAGGTTAAGATCTATCTGGCCTGAAATTTTCAGATGAATCGGACAACGTTGTTGGGTTGCTGTCCCTAAATTGGTTATTTTAAGGAAATTTTGCCGCTTTTGGTTATTATCTTGAATAATATTATAGATAAACTGTAAACAGCAATAATGTTCATCAAAGTAAGAACTACAAATAAAGTCAACATGACCAAAATGGTTAGTTGACCCTTTAAGGAGTTATTGGCCTTTATGGTAAATTTTTTTTACAATTTTTAGTTTTTGGTAATTTTTTACAAAAATCTTCTTCTCTGGAACTACAAAGACAAATTTAACCAAACTTGTCCACACTCATCATCATGGTATTTAGTTTAAAAACTGTGTCCGATGACCCGGCCCGCAAACCAAGATGGCTGACATGGCTAAAAATAGTATATAGGGTAAAGTGCAGTTTTTGGCTCATATCTGAAAGCGTTTATAGTAAATCTGACGGGATAAAATTGTTTATTATGTCAAGATCTATCTGCTCTTAAATTTTCAGACCAATCAGGCAACCCGTTTATAAAATGGATTAAAAATGTTGCGCTAAAATTGCAATTGATAATTCTACTTTTCGCTATAATCGGTGAAATAGGTTGCGCTAAAATAGGTTTAACTTTGGCGCCAAAACCTCCATTTTTTGGGACTAAAATGTCCTCCGTCGTGAATTTTAGGAACACTGTCATGAGACTTTAATTGACTCCTAAACAGATCAGCTTATAAATTGTTTATGATGCATCGATCTTTAAATTGTTCCGAAAATTATTTTTTGTAGCTGAAAGTAAAATACATTTCGGGGTAGAGAGGGACCGTTACAATTATTGGTATTCTTTCAATCTTCTTAAACA
Source organism: Mytilus galloprovincialis (assembly GCA_037788925.1). NCBI lineage: Eukaryota > Metazoa > Mollusca > Bivalvia > Mytilida > Mytilidae > Mytilus > Mytilus galloprovincialis. Next base: position 59,682,655 of record CM075342.1, read on the forward strand.
TTTTTCTTTCAACATTTTTTTCCTTACTTTGCATATCAAAGGTAGCTACTACTGTAACACAAAACTACCGTTTATGGTGTTCAATATTATACTAATGCAACACTAATTAATGTATAGGTACATACTCGGAAATCCGCAAAAGTCAATAATATGATATAAGCAAAAACTTTATTGCGTAGTACACTTGTACGCGATCTAGTTTATTTCTAAAACCTATTACTACGCAGTTTTATTTATTTGTGTTAATACAGGTTACCTTTGTGCACTTATCGTCGGATTTATAATCCTTTTGAGTCGTAATAAATATGACATCGTCAAACAAACCTTTTGGGAGAGCTGTGAATGGTGCCCTTTTCAGATTATTTTGTACTTCACGAAAGCACTCCGGAATATCTCAATGTATTTAGATATTAAGTGCATTAGGTAAGTCATATTACACATATACAGATAACGAGCTTGAAATATATATAATTTTCGTTTCAATAACTAAAACTGAATACTATATATATACTCTCGGTTCATAGTTGAAACATTTATCTTGAAGTATTTTAAGGAACAACTTGTCTACAAATTCGAAACGATGTTGGATCTATATTAATATTTGTAGTTGTATTAATTTTGTATTATTGAATTTATCGCTATTTTGCGCATTTTTCCTTTGATCTTTTTTTTTTTGTGATAATTTTTCATCTCATGCTACTCGCTTGAGATGGAAAATTATCGCTAGAGACTAAGGAAGCACGTAACGTTGCTAATGTAATTGACATGACAACATCGTCATAGGTAAAATAGCGATAAACAGATTTTCATTGGTCATCTCAACTCGATTGCTCAAGCGGCTCAAGCGAGAAAATTAATCTCGTTGAGATGATCAACGATAATCTATAAGTATACTTTATGTTAGATATGTACATACAATTCAGGACCTTGTTGTAAACTAGTATTAGCCTGATTTTCTATTGTACTGTATTGTAGCCCTGTCATATAATGTTGTCAGTTTAATGTTATATATTTATTATTACTATAAAAGCGGGAGGTTTGGCAGCGGTATACTACTGTTGCCTTTATTTTTTGGATCATAGCTATATGCATTCTAATTTTTGTTAATAACTTATAAATTCTTTCGTTATCCTGTTATTTTTTATCCTGTTTATTTTTTGTAATTCTGTTTGCTGCAGTCAATTAAGTTACTAGGACGTTCAGAAATTAGTAGAATGAAATTCAAAACAGTGTGGCTGTGGCCATTGATTGAAAAACATTAAATTCATCCATTGACTGGGACAATTTACGTGAACGTTTGTCTGTAACGACCACTGTTCACGACGTACCTACGATAGACATTTAAACTGTGGGGTCACCAAAGGTTTCTTAACGCCTTTAATTATAAAATAATTCGAAAAATTAATCAGGAATAACCTTTATGTTTTGATTTAAATAATTGATATAAATCAAAACATCGTGTTATTTCTGATTAATTTTTCGAATTACTTTATTAAGGTGTTGAGAACCTTTGGTGACCCCATAGTTTAAGTGTCTTTAAAAAGTACATAGTGAGCAGTGGTCGTTACATACAAACGTTCACCTAAATTGTCCCAGTCAATGGATGAATTTAATGTGTCAGTCAATGGCCACAGCCACACTGTTTTGAATTTCATTCTATATAAACTTATCAAGCCGCTATGAAATTAATAGCGAGTTTCTTGATATTCTAGGTGAGTCTCTTGGTTTTAAAAATGGTTTTCTTTTAATTTTATTTTGAAGAAAAATAGATAAAGTTTACAAGTAACTAATATTTAAATTCAAATGTTTAATTTAACAGTAATTATTATTGTTATTATTTGATATTTTATTAGCAATGTTTGTAGTATGTTATTATTGTTTTCAATTTATTTTAACTTTAAAGTTGTACTTTGTTTATTAAATGAAGTGCGAGTTTCTTGATATTCTAGTTGTCAGTCGATCCCGGCCTGCCTCTACATCGGCAGCAATGCCATGCACCATCCTAGGCATTGTCACAGCTAGTTTCCCCCATCATGCTTAGACCCAGAACCAGCTCTCACGGATGTAGTTCGTCTGTTGAGAGTTTGTCGGGAATCAACACAATGGCTAACTTCACAATATACCAACAATCTATATACCATTCACATTGGATAGCATTGTCGTCCTTTTATTTTTTTGTTATAATATATGGTGGAGGACCCTGGCAAATATATGTTACAATACTAGTCTTAATTTTTACTACCTCTGCATGTAAATTGTTAAAAATAAAGGAAATTAGTGTTATCATATTATTCTTGCCGATAAAGATAAGCATAGTGGAATTTTATTCGGCAAACTATCACATATGACAGCAAATAATATTTAGAAGAATAAAAGGAAATACAATACTGACTGCAGGCCATATTAGCTGTTTCTATTTGGACTTACGACAAACTTTTAGGACAAACCTTAGACCATCCTATGACACCTATAAGTATACAGACTGTATATCCTTACGATATAAAAACCAATGTTAGGATACATATCTTAGAAGATATAAAAAAGAAGATGTGGTATGAGTGCCAATGAGACAACTATCCACAAAAGACCAAAATGACACAGACATTAACAAACTTTGTTTGACTTAGGACTATGACTTGTCGAGTGCACCTGTCCCGTGCTGGAACTTAACTAATAAAAGTTGCAACCAGTCAATACAATTAAAAAAACAACACACTTTTTATAGGTTAAAGAAAATCCTCCACTCTGTCGGTTTTTCTTATTTTTCATTTCTAAAACTTATCTTGTTTCTTATTTCGCCCCAATATTGTAGACTCGATCTATTTATAGTTTGTCATACAGAGGAGCAAAGATAATACGTAATTATGTAAGATTGACAATGTGTCAAGAAATGATTTACTCACAAGGTCTTTATGTTTAATCAAACGGTAAAGTTTGATCTCACCCTTGAATATACAAGAAAGACAAACACGTACAAGTATGTAATAGGCGTGTTCGTAAGATACAAGTTTTGAATAAAAATGAGATTAATAACAGAATGCACTTTTAAAGGAATAAATGTTACGTAATTAATTTCAGATTAAATTGTCAGATCATACAAAACACCTCATCTTTTAAATCGTTTTGAAATCAGACAGAAGTCGATGTAAATTAGCGTGCACAGGGTAGCACGTTTGCTGTTTTATCAAGGTCAATTAAGACAAATGATCAATTAGGATATTCGTTACTCTTCTGCATCCTTTTGTCGTAATTAAGATGTTCGAATGTTATTCGTTATGTTGCGGAGGTTGGATTGTCCTTCATTTGACATTGTCTGCTATCAATCGATCGATAGAAGTCTAGAGCTGATTCTAAACCTTAATTTTCTCACGTAATCCTTTCGTAGATTTCACTGTTATGTATAAAATACTGTCCAGTATCGTATAAAGCCGTTTACAGTGTCATCGACATTTCAACACAGAAATATTGATAACAGCTAATTTATCTTGCTATATTGACTCTATACAAATAGTTATTAATAACATTCGAATAACATTTTATATAACAGATTACTAGTATATGTTTTTTAACATATCGAGAGAGGATGACAAAAATTAAAGTGTTTGTGACTAGGAGGATACCCAAACCCGGACTTGACATACTACAACAGGATTGTGATGTACAGTTTTGGGACAGTGATGAAGCCATTCCACAAGACGAACTTCTCAAGAAAGTTCAGGGAGTAGGAGCTTTGCTGTGCATGCTGACTGATAAAATAGATGACGAAGTCCTAGCAAAAGCAGGTAAATATAATTATACATATTTACTTTTCTTTTCCTGTAAAGTGTTTTGATACCACTATTTCGACTTATTGGATAAAAATCGTAATATGATTTTTAGATGTATTTTTGTAAAGCTTTTATTTGGACAGTTGACTTTCCAACTCACTAGCAACATACTCGTGTATTTGCAATAGTTGTTTCCTGTACCTTTCAACTGTTGTAGAATATTAATAACGGCCACAACATCGGTTTTTATACTGTATTGTTATGATATATCATAGGTTGTCGTCTTTGCTTCTTTGCAAGTAAGAAGTCAATGAAGTAGGAAGTCAATGAAGTAGGAAGTCGATGAAAAAATAAACACCATTCAGGACAAACTTCAGTACTTCTGCTAACAGTAACATACTGTGAAGTTGCTTGGTATTTTTGCCTTATTATATACTTGTTTTCATATCAAAATGCATCAGTACTATAACTTTTATCGTATATGGTTATTTTTTAAAACAAATTTGATCTGAAATAAAAGCTTCTTGGGTGATAACGAACACGGTTACTCCATTGTTTTAAAAAAAAATCTTATTTAGATATACCTTATAAATTCTTTTTTAAACTTGATTATAAAAAGAAAAATATTGTAGAAAGATTTGTCCTGAGTTGGCAATAAATATAAGACTTTAGTGCATATGTCAGACACATGCATCTTACGTAAGTCTATTGATTTTGTTAAATCTAACGTATTTTAATTGATTTTGTTAAATTAGATTTAAATGTTCTATAACATCCAAATTTTCAATGTGATGAGGACATTTGTAATCCTTTGTATTTGGTTTAAAAATTCGATGTAGGCTATCGAAAAAAAAAAATTTGAAAAATATCGACAGAAAAATACACATCAAAAACCATTTTTGCAGTGTAAGGGAAGTAATTCAGATAGGACAATAACATATATGCTCTTTTTACTTGGTGAAAACCTACGTATTAACCAATATACCCTTTTTACTAGGTGAACACCCAAATATACTCTTTTTACTAGGTGAAAACCTGCGTATTAACAAATATACTCTTTTAACAAGGTTAAAACCTGCGTATCAACAAATATACTCTTTTTACTAGGTGAAAACATGCTTATTAACAAATATAAAATTGAGAATGGAAATGGGGAATGTGTCAAAGAGACAACAACCCGACCATAGAAAAAACAACAGCAGAAGGTCATCAATAGGTCTTCAATGTAGCGAGAAATTCCTGCACCCGGAGGTGTCCCTCAGCTGGCCCCTAAACAAATATTATATACTAGTTCAGTGATAATGAACGCCATACTAATTTCCGAATTGTACACAAGAAACGAAAATTAAAATAATACAAGACTAACAAAGGCCAGAGGCTCCTGACCTCTAGCCAATGTAGAAAAGTTAACGCATAACAATACGCACATTTAAAATTCAGTTCAAGAGAAGTCCGAGTCTGATGTCAAAAGATGTAACCAAAGAAAATAAACAAAATGACAATAATACATAAATAACAACAGACTACTAGCAGTTAACTGACATGCCATCTCCAGACTTCAATTAAACTGATTGAAAGATTATGATTTCATCATATGAATATCAGGCACAATCCTTCCCGTTAGGGGTTTAGCATCATACCATCATACCATCATATTAACATATATGAGAAGAACATAATCCGTGTCATGAATAAATGTGTTTAGTTCTACTCTTTTTACTAGGCGTATTAACAAATTTACTCTTTTTACTAGGTGAAAACCTGCGTATTAACAAATATACTCTTTTACTAGGTGAACACCTGTGTATTAACAAATATACTCTTTTTACTAGATGAAAACCTGCGTATTAACAAATATACTCATTTTACTAGGTGAAAACCTGCGTATTAATAAATTTACTCTTTTTACTAGGTGAAAACCTACGTATTAACAAATATACTCTTTTTTATATTAGGTAAAAACCTGCGTATTAACAAATATACTCTTTTTACTAGGTGAAAACCTGCGTTTTAACAAATATACTCTTTTTACTAGATGAAAACCTGAGTATAATTAACAAATATCCTCTTTTTACTAGGTGAAAACCTGCGTATTGTGTCGACTATGTCTGTAGGTTATGAGCACATAGATCTTGAAGCTTGTAAAAGAAGGGGGATAGCTGTAACAAACACTCCAAATGTATCAACTGATAGTGTGTCAGAACTAACGGTGTCTCTTCTACTGCTGGTGGCGAGGAGACTATATGAAGGTACATGTAGTTTTAAAAGTAGTCTCGAGTTAGATATATAGTAAATGCTCAACCTGACAAGTAACATGCTTAAAAAGCAATGTTCTGCTAATGAATACTTCAAAGAAATGTACTAATTATGTTGAAAAATAATCCGCTATAATTATTTGAAAATTTAGAATAATTGTTAAGATCAGCTCCGACATTCCACACAAACTATTTAACAACAAATTAATCCAACCTCCTATCTATAGCTAATTAAAATATAGATATCTGATTTCGTTATACTACGTAATACTCATATGTAGTATAACGAAATCAGAGATATATATTTTAATTAGATTATCCAACCTCAGAAATGATTATTATTAAAACCTTTAGAGGGTACATAGAGCTCAACATAAATGTAGTTAACGAACACCAAGTAGTATTCTTGGATTTCAATCAAATTGTTTGGTAACGAGACTTATTCGTATAAAGGATTTAAGCATTGTGAAAATTAAAGAGGCGGGGATCCAAAACTCAAAACTCATATCAAGTTGAGGGAAACTCAAAACGTCATAGCCAAAAAAAAAACAAACAAAAAAAAACCCAAAACCAACAAAAACACAACGAAAATAAAAGCAAACCCACAAAAGCACAACTTAGAACAATACAGATCGAGCAACACAAACCTTACCAAAACCAGGAGATTCAGTTGCTTCGGAAGGGCAAACAGATACTGCTTCATATTTGGCGCTTGTTGAAAGGACGATCTTAGCTGACTATGTCAATGTGTGCTTATAATCATAGGATTACTAAATAAATGCTACCCCCTTTCCGTTAAATAACATTTATACATTCATTGTATTTTCAGGAATACGTGCTGTCCATGTAGGAGAATGGGGCAAATGGAAACCTATGTGGCTGTGTGGAGTCGAATTAACAAACAAAACAGTCGGAATCCTCGGACTTGGTCGTATAGGATACGGGGTGGCTAAACGACTGAAACCTTTCGGAATTGAAAGAATTATTTACCATGATGTCTGCAGAGTTAGTTACGCTGATGATATTGGCGCTACATATGTAGATTTCCCCACTTTGTTGAGCGATTCTGATATGATATGTATATGTTGTAATTTAACTCCACAAACTAAGCACAAGTTTAATACGAAGGCTTTCGAAAAGATGAAGAACAGTGCAGTGTTAGTTAATTCCGGGAGAGGGGGAGTAATCCAACATGATGACCTATATGAAGCATTACGTACAAACACTATTGCGGCTGCCGGATTAGACGTAACTGAACCGGAACCACTTCCTAAAGATCATCTGTTATTGACCTTAAACAACTGTATTGTTCTCCCACATATGGGTAGTAATACATGGGAATCAAGAAACAGTATGTCGGAAATTGCTGCGGCTAACATTATTTCTGTTTTAAATGGTACGAATGCAGTAGGTGAAGTAATTCCTCCTCGAAATAATGGTCTATGATTAAAAAAAAAAAAAAAAAAAAAATAACAGCAACATGAGACCGCTTTGTTATATCGTTATTTGTTTCCGATTATCGATATACTTGTAATCGTTTCAGTAAATCATATGGTTGATGTTGTAATTTGATTTCTTCTTTTTAGTTGCAACTAGTCAATATTGGTCATATTGAAGGTTTACATCATTAGAGTTACTGTTAAGTTGTCCCTGTTGATTTCTTACACTTATGTCTATTAAAATAAAATTGTTGCAAAAGGCGAGCGAAATTTTGTGTGCAGTGAACATATGTACCAATTGAAAATTGAATCTGAACATACATGTCAAACTAAATGTGGTTAATTCAGCCAGTCTTTCAAAATATACTGGTTATGTTACTTTTGACGCTAAAATCGGAAAGAAACAATAGTTTGTACTTACATTTAAGGCTCTAAAAAGAAAAAAAAAACCAACAGACCAAAAGATAGTCCCTGACTTAAACAATTTAAGCAGCAGTTACCCGACAGTTGTTATTATAGGAGGATCCCGAAGGTATACTCAAACTCATAATTCGAGAACAAGTCAAAACAAATAATCAAAAAGCAAAAACGAACAACGACAAACAACAGCTTAACTATAGCAGTAAACATATAAAATATAGATTTAGAAACACTTTGCAAATATGAAACAAATATGATCTCAGGTGCCCAGGTAGGGTCAACAGACGCTGCTGGACACATGAAACATACGATTGATTTCGAAAGTCGTGCACCTCTTTTTTTTTATTGAAAAGTATAGTTGCAGAACGGTATTTGGTACTAGTGCTAGGAATTCATTGATTCACAAAACAAAACAAAAAGTATGTTACATTCCTGATAAATATATTAGTACAGTCTTGTTGAAAAATGAAAAGTCACATAATATAAAATATTGCATCTATGACGAATTATCTATAATTGCGCACAACATTTTTAGAATTATCTGCTTTTTAGAAAATAAAAACGGATCATTTACAAGCCGATAGTTCATTGAAAGGGACAAATGATTCTACAATACAACGTTACAATGTATTAATCACTGTTGTAAACTACATGTATTTTATGGTAATAAATAATTTTGTAGAGAGATCCTTCTTTTCAAAATATAAGACTTTGCCTTGCAAGAAAAAAAAAGTATATTGGATACCTAACACTCATTACACAAAACCAGTACATATACAGCACAATAACACAAACGCAAAGGAACAGCTCTTTTTATTGAAATCCTTGGTCACAGCGAGATCTTCAATACGAAGCAAAAAGATCTCATCCTCACTGCAAGTGTAAGACTGACCATAGCTGTTTAAGTTTAGTGTATTCTGAGCAAAATAATTGGGTAAGATGTAACACCATCAAATTAGTGCTTGTTAAAAATAACATACTGAAAAGTATAACATAGCTTAAATAAGGCTATAGTTACGTTTTGCGGGTACTCGAGGGAATAAATCATTTTTTTTAAATGTACGATTTCGCTATTTTTTTTCTATAAATGAACGTTCATTTAAGCTCACAATCTGCTTTCGAAAGAAGCATACATTTTTGTTAACCTCACTAAGGTACTTTTTTATAGTTGAATTTTTTTATATGGGAGAAATAGAGGAAACATCGAAACAAAAAAAAAAAAAAAAAAAAAAAAAAAAAAAAAAAAAAAAACTAAACTACAAAATCGCTTAAATTTTACAACTGTTTAGTTTTGAGTACAGCTGATTTGAACAAAAATAATAAAACATATAAATCACCGATGATTTAAAAAAGATATTTCAATTTGAATGCCAAAAAATGCATTTTTGCACCAAAGGGAGATAATTTGGAGCTTTTTTAATGATATAAACATTTTAAAAATCATCTAGGGTCAAAACGAATTGATTTATTTTGTTAATTTTTGTACCATATCATAAAATAACAACTAATAATGTATACGTAATAAATAAAATTTGTAATTTAAAAAATAAATGTTTAAATGTTTGCTGAAATTTGTGTACCCTCGGGCCGCTTTAAGGGTACGTAACTTAACAGGACCTGATCCAGCAGACAGAAAAGTTCCGAGTACTGTTACGCCGCAAACCATATGATAACCTATACGATGCACGGCCTGAGTCTTGCATTGTAAATAATGGTGGTTTGATTAACATCTCACATTAAATCACCCTTCATATAATAATTTATCCTTTTAACACCCTGTCCAATTATAAATGCACTTTCAGGGGCGTAGCTAGAACGAAACGATGTGCAAGCATATACCGCCGAGCGAAGCGAGGCGAAAAATTTTGGGACTCTTTTATGCAGAAAATGGTTTGTTTTTCGGGTTTTGGCCATAGGACGGTTAATTGAGAAGTTACATGTACATAGGACTTATTCATAATTCATGAATGCAAAAACTATTCAAAAATCTTCTAATAGAACATCTAAATAGAATAAAGCATGGTTAATTGAATACATAAACAACACATTTTTGTGTTATGGAATTTACTAAAAATTGTCAAAAATCTGCCCTTCGGGTCTTAGCAGAAACGATCTTCTTTATTACTTTGTCAATATTCACACAAAATTCCCGATGAATATGCAGCAATGCTAGCGATGCTAAACCGTCGTTGTTCGTTGTTAATCGTACATATGTTTTCAACAGATCTCTCTGCGGTAGCACCCGCGAGATGTAATCCATCGTGTTCGCCATCGAGCGACCTCCCGATTGAATTTGTCAAAATTACATGACAAGTCAGTTTCGTATGTTTCAAACAATGCTGCGATTTGTTCTTTTGTTGTATTTCCTACAACACCAGGAAGCAGATATGCGCAAAACAGTGATTTTTCTGAATTTTCAATTAACCGTCCAATGGCCAAAATCCGAAAAACAAACCATTTTCCGGTACCACGATTTCCCGAGAAATTCAAGAAAAACATTATACCCCCAAAACAAACTGATATATCCCGAGTTATCAAAGGGACCAGGATTATAATTCAATACGTCAGACGCGCGTTTCGTCTACATTAGATATTTAAGCCTTGAACATGCACGTCCTTCGTCAACTGTGTTCAATTTATAAGATTACATATTGCTAATCTGTGCTTATCAATACAATTTAATTTGAAACCTTAATTTTAGTGCAGAATCGAAATTTGTGAAATGCAGTGTATGTTGTTTCATCAATTCGTTTAATTTTAATAGTTTATAGCTTTTATGAGGAATTATTTTATTCACTAATGATGAGTTTATATATATTAACAACATGATACTATTTGCCCCTATTTTCATTAGAGTCTTAGGCAATCTATTCTCTTTTGGTCTTTATAAGTCATAATTATTGGAAAACTTAATATCTTTAGGTAGTCCTAAGACCCATGATATATGTACTACATTGAATGCCCTAACAGTTAAACACCAATCTGTGACTAGTTATCAAGCGAATCTTCTCCTCTAGGGGTTAATATCTTAGAAAGATCATCAAATTAGATGTCATTTTACAAGTATTTCAGATAAATATTAATGAAAGTTGCATTTGCATCAAATAAAATCATTAAATTCCACCGACATTCCCCACGGTAAGCTACAATTTAAACACAAATTTATAATACCATATAAATATTCATTGGTAAAGTCTGTCTAGGGAAATAAAACTGATTGATACAAATGTTCAATAGCTATGAGCATTTGACATTCTATTAAATATCAGCGAAGTTTCAGATATCAATAAAATGGCAGAAAATAAGTAAGTATTGTTTGTTGATCATTCATTTCGAATTTTGTAATTTTTGTCATATTCCTGGTAAAAATTCTAAAAAGGTATCATTTACAGAGTAACGTTATATCTATAAGGGGACGACCATTTGATATTCTGGGGGGGGGGGGGATTTGTTTTTGATCGGTTATTTATATTTATTTTTGCAAACTAAGAGGACAGATTATTCATTTTCTGCACTATTGAAGCAAGATTTTTCATTTTCATTAAAGCAAGGGACTGATTATTCATTTTCACAACTATATTTTTGATATTCGAAAAACATACAATTTTTTAAATGTTTTGTTTATAAATAATACATATAGTATAGTCAAGTCATTATGTAACATTTAATTAGATTAACCATCCCCCTCTACAGAAATTAATCTTTTAAATTCCCAACTGCATATACACATAGTATTAAGTTTAGTTATAACTAGGCACTTTTAAATGTTTTGGCAAACCTACTAAGCCGAGCGGAGCGAGGCAAAATTTTTTTTGAAGGGTTTTGGAGCCACTAAAGGCCCAAGAAGCTATAGAACAAATGATGCAAAATCATGCTTTCTGGGTGTTCGGAAGACCCTTTCATAATCTGAAAATGAAGTTTTGTTTTAATAACTTTTTGACAATATTTTGGTCTCAAAGCAAAATGTATAAATTCAGTGTAAGACTGAAGTTTCTAGGGAAAACATTAAAAGACCAATGTGCATGATAAAGCAAAAATGGAATTCACATAGTTAAGCCTGTGGCTGCTGTTTTTTTTTAACTCATGATCAAGTTCATAACAAAATTACTAGATTACAAAAGGAATGCAACACTAACAGAATACAGAAGAGCAATCAATGAACAAAAGACAAATAAATAAGAAACATTGATCCCGAAAAATCAGGGCTATAAGTCTGAGGGAAAACAGAACGTTCTTCTTGCAAGGCCGTGAACACAATTTGATATGGAGACAAGCGTTTGGTTTTGAAATTTCGTACATGGAGTTACGGCCCTGTTAAAATAAAGGTGAGGTAAGGTTTCCTGAGACAATATACCTCAAGTTAAATGAAACCAATTTTCAGACATTTCAAGTATATTTAAATAATATTTATACTTTTGTTATTAAAAAATTTGGGAAGTGTTTCCCGATTTTTTTTGGGGAAAAAAGATGAATTTATGAAGAATCTGGTGCCATCTCATATACTTTCGATTAGACCTGCTGAGTTATTTTTTTCTATACATTGCAAGTCAGGTAATTTATTTTCAAACTACCACAGAACAAACCATTTATTTTTGTGATTATCAAGGCTGAGTTATCTATTTTCAAAATCCTCCTGCCCCCCCCCCCCCCCCCCCCCCCCCAGAATATCAAATGGTCGTCCCCTAATACTAAAATTACGAGGTCCAATTTGTCAGCCGTCATCACGTAAAAACGACGAATCAAAAAATTCAACTTTATATATAACTAATATAGTACAAAGGTGTAGATTAAAAATTACACCACTCCAGTCCCTTTTGTTTTCCACGTAATTAATATTGCCAATAATTAAGAAGTTCCGAGTCGAGTCCGATACCGATACCAATAGTATATTCACCTGTTACCGATTACCTTATCTGTACGTTCCGCATCTGACAGGCGCACCACTAAACGGTGTATTCAGGATTAATATGCTATATATAGTATTACACGGGTCATAATCACAGGGTTGACACTACTTAATTGTCAAATTGTTACCTATTGTAGTATTTTAATCAGTTAGACTTTCTAAGATAACAATACGAATACTAAAAATCTGGACTAAAATAAGGCGTATAGGTACAGTTTTCAATTTGTTAGCGGGCATGACGTAAAACAGCGAATCAAAGAATTCAACTTTATTTATAACTAATATAGGACAATGCTGTTGATTAAAAAATACTCCATTCCAGGACCTTTTGTTTTCCAAATAATTAATATTATCAATAAATGATAAGTTCCAGTTCGACGGGTTGAAACAGAAAGATTTGAAAGCAGAGAAAACCGTGTATCTTATAATCGGCATGACTTTATCAGATGACAATACTAATACTAAAATAAGGCTTGCGCATAGTTATATACTTTAATTCAGTCACGGACCCGCGATATCACGGGTGTGTTCTAGTCGATATTATAATGACGTACACCATGTGTATCTTCCAACTTCTTCGAAAAGCACTGGTCGAATGGGATTCTGTTAAATGCATTTTAAAATATGTCTCTTTGTGCTGAATCAAATGCTGTAGCGAACATTGAGATCTGAGACGTTACTCCACACATGCGTACACATTCATGTTGATCAGTAATTTGTGTTGTGGTGTGTAATGTGCAACTGCTTGTTTTATTATTTTTTATTCGACGCCCTTCTATCAATACGTCAAGGGATACAGACTACCAATTTTTACATTCTATAAATTGAAGGATTTTGGTTCTTGCTAAGTTAATGTCACTCGGTGTATGGGTTCAAAATTATAAAAAAGGGAATTAAACGATACCTTTAGACAACTAAGTAGTTAGTTCTAAATTAACTAAATTCTTGTTCACTGCATTTGGAAATGCTTGAAACATTTCAGATCGTTTAAAGAGGAAGAGACGTGGACACAATCATGCAAAATACAGGAAACAGAAAATGCAGAAAATTGTAAGTTTTAAAAAGCACAAAAAAAAAACCAACAATAAAACAAACAAAAACCGAACGACAATGAAATACCGGGTAACGGTCATGTAGTAGAAATAGAAAAGTGATAGAAAATACAATTGTTAAAGAAAATATCAATTTTCATATTATAGTATTTTGTTCCTACATGGAAAAAAGAACTACCGTATACGCGATAGAAATATAAATCGAAGTACAGATACTTGCTATACTGTAATTTTAGCGATTATTGCGTGCATGTACCATTGCGATATTTAAAGATTTGACAAAAATGAGAAGTTCATGATGTTTTTTCCTGATTGGAATTGATTTTGTATATTACCAGTATGCTTATCTGTTCATGTATCTAAGTTTATATTAGCTAAACTATGTGTATTGTTTTTTATTTTTAACTTTGCACTTGTTTTGCTGAAATATAACAAAGAGGATGTGGAATGATTGCCAATGAGATATCTCTTCATAAGAGAGAAAATGACTCGGAAATTATTACCCATTAGAGTTCACTGTACGGCCTTCAACAATGAGCAAAGACAATATTTTATGGTCGCCTATAAGAGGCCCGAAATGACAAAAGTAAAACAATCTAAACGAGAAAAACTAATGGCCCTAATGTATGTACAATGTAATGAACTGAAAACAAATATGTCACACAACAACAAACAAAAACCACTGAATTACCGTAACAGGCTCCTGACTTGAGCCAGGCACATACATAATGTGGCGAGGTTAATAATGTTAGTTGGTAAAACACGGAAAATGATAAACAAAAACAAACAAAAGCCAACAAAGCACTCGAGAATGAGCAACACACCTTTTTAGAAAGTGATGATTTAAATTTCTGAAGATGAGTTGGAGAACAAGGGAGGTAATCCGGACAAGAACAATGCTGGTGACAAGGAAGAAAAGAACGGTTGTGATGAAGATAACGAAAATGAAGATGACGAAGGTGAGGACAATGATTGTGACTGGATGACGAAAGAAGAGGAAGAGAGAAAAATAATACAATGTGTAAGACTTTTATACGTTTTAAAGTTAAGTCAAAATTTCTTCGGTTCTTACCCCATCTTGATCATGTGAACAATTATGCTAAACATCGATGTTCATAATATCAGAAATTTACATGTACAAGTATGTGGACGCACAGACTAAAATAGTATTAACATAGTTTCCGATCTGTACTATTCATGGCAAAAAAAGTTGGCCATACATCATTTGATCTATCATAATACATGTAGTTACAATGGGTGTTTATGAATGGACTGAGTAATCTAGTTATATTATCAATAACAATAATAATAATAATATAACAATATACTTTATTTGGAAACACTCATACACATATTTACATGTGCAACAAGAGGCAAAATATATAGTCATAATTATGGTTACTACAAAACTATATATATATGTTAACATATAATCATATAAGTTACAATATTTTAACTAATTTCTTAATAAACAATGATAAATGTTTAAGAACTTTGATATTGCAAAATGAAAGCAGTCCGTCCATTTTCTCAACACATGGATAAATGCGGTAATATTCTGAAATATATTTTTTTCTGATATTTTTAACAAGATCAGATTGGCACTCAAATAAGTAGTAAAACTCCTTTCCAATTGACAAGTAGCAGAGATGACACTGTCTTTCATCTCTAGGAATTCCATTCCCTCTTCCAATTGGTATTTTTAGGTTACAGCATCGCAGCTTAGTTATATTAAAGATCTCCCAACTTCATTCACTTTGTTTACTCTTCGTGTAAATACTACAGACGCCATGTAAGTGCCTACCGTATAAAGAACTCCATCTATAACACTAGTATGTCTGTTTTATTGCTGACCATTATTACTGGTTGTCGTTAATACTAGTATGTCTGTTTTGTTGCTGACCATTATTACTGGTTGTCGTTAACACTAGTATGTCTGTTTTGTTGCTGACCATTATTACTGGTCAAGTTGCCGTTAACACTAGTATGTCTGTTTTGTTGCTGACCATTATTACTGGTTGTCGTTAACACTAGTATGTCTGTTTTGTTGCTGACCATTATTACTGGTTGTCGTTGGTTGTTTACTGGTATATTTGTTTAGCGTTTTTGTTATAGAACAAACCATCATTGTTTATTTTTCCATTCGATTGTTTCACATTGTGTCATGTGGTGATATTTTTAGCTGAGTTTGTTGGTTTTGCCGATTGTTGAAGGCCTTACGGTGACATACAACTACTTATATATCTATACGCTATTAAGTCTCTGGTTGATAGTTGACCCTAGTGCAATCATTACACATCTACATGTTCTTATGCTATACTTATAGAAATGTACACAAATTTGTTTAGTATATTAACATAAATATTCTTTACAACGTATATTTGCTTATTTTAAACTTGTACAGTATAACGTGGTATTTTTTAATTTGTAAATTAAAATTTTTCAGCTGAAGGAAGTTGCCAGTAGATGTACTCACGCTAATCCGAAGAAAAGACCCACATCTTATGAAGTGCTCGATATGTTATACAAAGTATACGAACCACCAAAAGAACCATGGTCGTTTAAGAGTTTCTGTCAGTCTCTATGTCAGGCAGAAAACTATGAAGATTATGAGGACTCCACGCTGGATACACCGGTACCAAAATAAATAAACGTTATCTACGTGGAGTCATTTCAAAGTTTGTTTGTTTCTTGAAATACTAAACAATGATATTAATATGTAAAGTAGAATACATTTATCTGCACATTCAGAGAGTTTTAACTGGTTATGGTAACTTGGTTGTTTAATAAAAATATTCTTTATTTTTGATTCAAAATAATTGTTAATTTTTTTTTAATATTCACTTTCATTTATTTTATCAACATTGACCTAAATATAACGCATAACCACAGTTACTTGTCTCAGAGTTTTCCCCCTGTATACCTTAATATAACATTAAGGTATATTATATAGGGGGATCTGAAACAAGTGGCTGTACGCAAAATTAAAGGACAGGTCGTAGTTTCGTGGCACATAGAAGCAAAGGCCAACAAGATTAATGCATGATTCGAATCAGTTATTCATATAACACACCGTTCATTGTGATCTGCTCACGATTGGAAGCAATACCAGCCCTGTTTTAACATTGCTTATCAACAAGCAAAGGGGTTTTGTAATCTACATGCTAGACTGCTGTACATCTATAAAACTATATAAACTGGGCATTGAATAATTTAACTTTTATGCTATTTGTGGGCATTATGTTTTCTGGTCTGTGCGTCCGTTTGTCTGTTCGTCCATCCGTCCGTCCGTCCGTTCGTTCCTTCGTTCGTCTGTCTCGCTTCAGGTTAAAGATTTTGGTCGAAATGCCATTTAGCGTTTTTACCCCATTTTCAGTGTCCACTGAACATGAAAATGATAATGCGGATGGGGCATCCGTGTACCGTGTCTATGGACACATTCTTGTTACCATATGGTAATTGATATACTTTAGAATGTATATACAGTTTTACAGATTTACGGTTTATATACAGCTTTAAAAATGGTGTTTATATACAGCTTTAAAAATGGTGTTTATATAACAGCTTTACAGCTGTTTATACATGTACATGTACAGTTTATATATATATACAGCCTTAAAACTGTACATCAAGATTACTTGTACCATAGTATCTGTGTAGTCTGATATCGTTCATGATAGTATTAAAAAGGTGACCTGACCATTCAACTGATTTTTTTATGGTTGTGTCTTGTGTTGTTCTGTAACACCAGTCCCGGTTTTGGGGAAAACTGGGCACACATACACATGTTAAACCAAGCTATAAGCCTTTATGCATTAGTATTATGACGAAAATTCATGTTTAATAATTTGATGTTTTCTCTTTTATTCAGATAACAAGTCACACCCCGATCCTTGATAACATTTATTTTTAAGGGAGTTTTTTTTTACACCAGAAGCTATAATTATAGCTTGTAATAAATGACCATCTCATTTGCATATATACAACATCTTATTTTTATATCATTGTTGTTGACATATGCATGACTTTTCTTGGTTCCGTGAATAGCTACCACCATTCCACTTCACATGCCTTTATCAAGTTAGAATATCCCGATCCTCTATCTGAGTCTGATTCATTTCAAATACCATAGATATATAATAGGACAGACAAGGAACAACCAATGAAATGCATATATAATGCTTTTCAACTTTGTACTTGTTTGGCTTTATAACTATTTTGATCTGAGCGTCACTGATGAGTCTTATGTAGACCAAACTCGCGTCTGACGTATTAAATTACAATCCTGGGGCCGTGTCAACGAAGCTGTCCTAGGACTAGGACATGTCTTAGGATGGTCTTAGGACACGTCTTAGTCCTAAGTCAGGTTAACGAAAGTCTCCTAAAATAAGATATGTCCTAAATTTGGTCCTAAACTTAGGATATACAAATAGGTGTCTTAGGATAGTGCTAAAGGTTACAATGTCCTAAAACGTAATAAAAACAACAAATATAGCACAAACTCAATACTAAAAATACTAATACAATATTAAACTATCATACTGTTATGAGAATTGAATTAATAAATCAAAATATTTTCAATATTTGTTAAAGATTCAATTGTATTACATTAAATTATTTCGTGCTGTTTATTTTGAAGCCTAAAAAATACTATCATTATAAGCAACATATTTTGCGACTAACCAAAACGGTGCAATATTAATTTAAATATGGTAAAAAGTTGACTTTTTTTTTTAACTAATCCTGATTCAATACATGTATTAATGAAATCGAGTGGACCTAAGTACAAAACTAGTTTATGTACTTTATTGCAGCACGAATATCGCATTTAACAAAGTTTTGTGACTATTTACTTTTGTTTTCGTATCAAATTCATTTATATCTTTTATCATATTTAATAACGTATTTATTAGTATTTCGTTAAAACTTTTATTATGCGTTAATTGTTTCCGTATAAGGGTAGATACTAACATACCATTAAATCTATGACATAGAAATCTCTACATATTTTTTCAATTAAATACATGTGTTAGGATGGTCATAGGACCATCGTAGTTAGGACTGTCATTAGACAGCTTTGTTTTACATCCTAAGACATGTCTCAGACACGTCCTAAGACCATCCTAAATAATGTCCTAAGACATATCTTAGGACATATCCTAGAATACTTTCATAGACACGGCCCCAGGCAGTCCGATATGCGGTTTAAATAGAACAAAAGAATTCGACCTCTTGTGTTTAGAAGGTAGAAAAGTGTAATGAACTTTGTATACGGTTGTCAAGATGTCACAAAAGTTACTTTCCGTAAAGTCATTATAAATATTTGCATTCACGTTGTTTAATTTTCATATTGTACAATTGTTCACAATGCAACTTGCAAACAATCGTTTTTAAAACGACCATAAGTCAAGCTGTTACGTCATTTAGGGGGTCTCCTTATAAACTGCTTTTTTTTTTTGCCCGACATAGAAAAAATCTGGGAAAAATTACAAAAATTAAGAAATGAATTGTCAATCGTTTAAGACCATACCCAAAGTGGCACACCTAAATTTGACATTTGGACGCAACTTCAAAGTTGGATGTTATATGACGGGGTTTTGTTAATTAATTTGCGCATCGAACACACCCGTCCTATATATGTAACATCACATGACTTTTAAGTGATTAAAACTATTTAAAAAAAAAATAATATTTGCATGCTTGACATGTTTTTTTTTCTAAACAATTACAATTACACCGACAGTCATAATTTCTGTATTATTAAAAAAAGGTTTGTTAAACATTTTGTTACACCTTAGTTATACAGTAACCCGGATTGGTTGACCATTGTGAAGTTGAGTTTTTGGGGTAGCATAGATTTATATCGTTGTATTCTTTTTTTTTTGTGTTAACCAATTGTCGTTCGGAATATTTTTTCTACATAATTTATTGATCTTGCAATTCTTGTAATTTAGTTTGCGTCTTATTTCTTGAGTGTCATATTTTGGCTATGTTTGTGTTCGATCATACAGTATAATAAGTCGGTAGTTGCCCGCGAATGGATGTTTTTTTTTATTTCTTTGCATCTTAAATTTAGATTGCACTGAGTTATTTCATGATTTCTTTTGTGTTTTATTTTCGATACATTTTAAGTCTATCTTATAGCATCTTACAATTGTCCGACGACATAATGTGATACTTATTTTGTTCGCCAATATTATTCATACGATTCATACGATTTGAATTTACTATTAAATATCTTATTTTTTTTCTTAATAGTTAACTTTACCTACAGTCGAAAATTTGCAAGACGTTAAGTCTTTACTTATTTTACAGTTTTACATTAAACTCAATTTTAGTATAGTTTATCACATAAAGACTCGATTGTATTATAGTAATTTTCTTGAATAACTGTGTTAGTTGTATGTTCTTCACAACTCAGAAATAGATTCAAGGATATCAAAGTTCCATTATATCAAGGAGGTTATATGATGATTCTAAAAAACAACGAAAATTAAGCATATATATGATCTTTTAATTGTTCTTGAACAGGGCTCCAGTTTAAAAAAAACAAGAGTTTAGATGATCAAGTTCTTTGAAGAAGGAGAAAGGGGAAACCAATGGCACTGCTATATCAATCATCTTAGAAATTATATACATTATTACCATCATTATTGCAAGGTTATAAAGGATGCATTGACATCTCTTCTGTTATGGATACGTTTGACATATTCTGTATATGATAAAAAACAAGTTCCTTTTGTGGCATAACTTTATTCATATAGATTATTTCTCCTACATATCTTTATATATTGCTTTCTTTAGTTCAAATTGGAATCTCAGATAAGCATCTGGTACTTTAAAACCTCTCCTCTCTGTTCCGCATGCCTCTGGTCGACATGTGTACTTTAGAATAATTCCTGACTGTCAGATGTATAGCAGAACTTTCACATAACTTCTTGATAAAACTGCTATCTTACTTTTCGACACTGCAAACAAAAAATTAGAATAGGCTATTAAAGAGGGGGTTGCAACCACATGTTCCCCGTACAAACGGATCGGAACTAAAAGCTCTTTCCCGGATCTGGCACTGGATTTATACATCAGATGCGTCACAAAATATAAACATGCTATCAAATATACTAGAATATGAAATAAAGAAAAATATAAATCGAAAATGTTGAATTATCATTTATGTCTACGAAACCACAAGATCCTACTTAATTAGTTATGTTTTCAAATCATATCAAATGTTTTCATTGGTCTTCACTTGTTAGAAAAATGTACTTCACTTGTTACAAAAATGTACTGAAGTTATTGTTAGCTAAATTATCAATGTTAGGTTATTGCATATTCTTCAGAGCTGTATCTTGAACTAATGAATTGAAAAAGAGGGGATGGGTATACGTACTAAACATGTGTCTTTATTTTCAACATATCTAACAAACATGTGAGAAAAATGAGTTTTAGAATACGAAATATCTCTCTCATTCTGTAAACAGATAGTAGTTTTCTCATTTTAATTGTTTTACATTGTCTTATCGGGGCTTTTTATAAATGACTATGCGGTATTGGCTTTGCTCATTGTTGAAGGCCGTACGGTGACCTATAGTTGTTAATGTATGTGTCATTTTGGTCTCTTGTGGACAGTTGTCAAATTGGCAATCATACCACAAGTTCTTTTTATATTGTAGGATTGTTAAGGTATTTTTGGTGTTTTTAAAAGCCCCCCCCCCCCCTTTTTTTTTTGTAATATACACCACAAAAAAAAAACCATTTAGTTAGGATAAAGAACTAATAAACGTTAGTCCAATAATGTAAGGCTTCAGAGTTTCATATCATTTACATTCAACATTTTTATCGGATTTATTTTTACTATCAATGTTGAACCATTAATTTTTATCGGATTTTTTTTCACTACCAATGTTGAACCGTTCAACATTGAAAGTAAACAAAAATTCGATAAAAAATGTTGAATGTAAATGATATGAACCTCTGGTCTTACATTAAAGGACAATATATAAGACTTCTGGGGTTCATATCATTTACATTCAACGGTTTTATCGGATTTTTTTTTACTATGAACCGTTCAACATCAATAGTAAAAAAAAATCGGATATAAAAACGTTGAATATAAGTGATATGAACCTCCGACGTCTTATATAATAGCACTACGGTAAATAGAATAATTGAAATTCAGTTAATTGAGTGTGGAAGGCTATTTTAATCCACTTTATGAGTGTGTATTATATAATTTTACAATGTAACAAACCTATCAAACACACCGTGAAAAATAACATTATCTCCCCTGGATATGCTTAACAACAAAACACAAAAAACTGCTACTTTTTTTTGCCCTATATCACATAATTATGAAAACACATTACATAGATAGAGAATACTGTCCTTGTGTACACGTTTGAATGTGTAGGTGGCACACTCAGAACGATCGTCTCTAGATTTTTTTTTTAATTCGTCCTGGCCTTTCCGGGTTCACGTAGCAACACGTTTCTTTTCTTCCCAGCTTTTCCTGATTATGAATTAATCCAAAACATGCATTTATCCCAATGCAACAACTATTAAACAACTCACCTATACCAATGGTGATCGTCTAATTCCTAGCTGATTCCTTTAATCGTACCTTTCTTGACAACACCCATCGTTGGAGCGTCTACCATTGGAGGTAGCGAAATTACATGATTTAACAGGAGAGCGAAATAAACAAGGGGAGCAATTTTATCGAACCGCATTCCGGACTGCCAGGTGCCTTTGATAACTACTTAATATGAAAAAAAATTACCAAGCGATTGTACAGTAAAGCTCCAAGTGATAATTATACAGTTAACTCGTAAGCGATTGCACAGTCAATAAAAATATCTGACATCGAGAAAATGAATATATTTGGGTTTCTATTATGACAATGGCTTTTAAACTTTTAGAGAGATAAGACTGTATATAAAAAAAGGTACATGTGAAAATTCGTGTGGGAACGATTGGTTTTTCGATGTTTGTTTGACATTTTTGATCGATGTAGTATGACAATTTTGATCGATTTACTTGGAGCTCCACCATTTTAAGGAAAGCGTTTTGATGCAAATATCGTTTTATTACATGAATGGTTCATATTCATATGTAGAAAGTTTTGATTACCAAAACTTTCAGCAGAAACGTTATATAATAAAAAAATAAAGTTCATCAAAATTTCCACCGCTAAAATTATTATTTTTTCGAATGTCAGAGTACCGCTTGACAGTCACCCGAATGACCAAAATATAAGAAAACCGAACAGTTCCGTTCCCACACTGTGAAGTAGTTGTTCCACAGGCGTATAACCCTCTATATCTGTTTGGTTTACAATTAAAAAGGAAAACATGTGCTTCCCTAAAACCAAAAACCAAAAATAAACATATCAACTATAACAAATCTCTATTTTCCATACCTATTAAAACCAACAATCGTAAGAGCATTTCTCAAAACAGACGTGACTAAATAGTTTTCATAAAAGCTTCTTGTTTTTAAGTTAGGTACTACAGGGGAAATTGGCATAATACACTGTACAATATCATAAACATTTTACATGTATATATGTGGTATTGAATACGAATAAAACAAGTTTATATACAACACAAATTAAAATATATGACATATCTATGCAGTTATATAATATGTGTGTTTTCCTTGATCATAATATAAGAAAATATATATTTTTCTATAATATTGTCAAAATATAGTTCGAAATCTACTTCCTGTGCAACACGTTAGATAAATAGCAAATTTGTTTTCGCATGGTTTATATAATATTATAATAATTGTTTGGGAACAAAATATAGGTTTTGATACAATGAGCAAAAAAAAGCAATCTGACTATTATACGTTGTAATATACACTGGTGGTAAGCGGATGGTCGTAACTAAAAGTTACGACCATCTGAATATGGGAGACAACTCTAGGGATAAGTTTTTCTTTTCCGATTTTCGTGCAGTAAAAGGTTCATTTGAGTCAAACCGCTTGTCTAATATACACATATCGTAAGTGCATTCTTATTGAAACCAAATTTGACACATAAAATCATTTCAATTTTCGTAAAAGAGTCATTCAAAAATTCGAGCATGATGGTCGTAACTTTAACTTGTGATGGTCGTAATGTCAACTATAGTATTTTGGATGATGGTCGTAACCGACACAAGATGGTCGTAACTTTGAAAGATGACCGTAACTAAAGTATTTAGACGAACTTTTATCAAGCTATTTTAAAAGTACTGTGCACATGCATAACCATGTTAATAAACTCAATTGTTATATAAAGTTTACTACAAAAAATATTATTTCATTTGTTACTCTGATAATGGTATGCAGAAATTGAGTTAAAGAATTATCAATCATACATTTTTGATATGTTCCAAACGACCATCATTTAGAAGAAACAGTGAAAACTAATCAACTCGCATTAAGCCAAATAGTATGTTAGGGTTGAGTATTAATATATTTTTACTGTACGTTAAGGCATAAAATTGTTGAATATTTGCTTTCAGATTTTTTTTTATTTACGACTTTTTATTTCCTGCAATCATGTCGGCAGATGAAATTATTGAACGTACAATTTTGAACAATCTTCTTTAATTTTTAATCAGCTATTGCAGTTTTTATAAACCATTGGCTTTCAAATATTCGGCTTTTGGTGAATCATGATTAATGAAAATCCACAAATGCCTGGTGTTTTTATCGTGTTGTCTTTATTTTAATCGATTGCATGACGATCTTGCGGTATATCATTGATAATTGTTCTAAGTATTGGTTCAGAATAAAAACTTAATCCATGGTGTCGCAATGAACATTGTGTTAACCTAGAAAGTATGAATAAGGTTGAGATATTTTACAATGCTACACGCGTTGAATTTAGGAGTAAGATCAAATATCAGTAGTTTATAGCCAGCCTTGTAGCCAGGATAATATTACAAGGTAGAACTAAATGTACTGCGGTAAATATTACAAACATATATGCAGGTATATATTTTACAATGATACACGCTTTGAATTTAAGAGTAAGATCAAATATAAGTAGTTTATAGCCAGCCTTGTAGCTAAGATAATATTACAAAGTAGAACTAAATGTACTGCGGCAAATATCACATACATATGCAGGTTGAAAATAATATGTTTGTTATAGGTTTATATTGTATGAATGTACTCAGATTTAAAAGACCAGCACGCTGAGTTGAAGCATAAAGATCTATCTTTTAAATATTATCCTGGCTACAAGCTATGTATGACTACTGTTTGCTGAAGTCCTTTTGCTGAAATTCAAAAAAAATACATTATCATCAGCATATAGTAAACAATGTGAATTGCTGACCCCCATATTCTTTAGAAAGAAGTTTAAGGATCCATACTGTGAAGGAATTTTTTTTAACTCGTGTAGTAATTTTGACTCTAAATATGCCTTCTCTAGTAGTGGAAAGATGATCCCAAATTGTCAAGCCTGTGCCAGTATCTGATCATAGACTTTGCAATGACAAAATACAGAGTGAATCTACCGAGTTAAGAAAGATTGGCAAAATGTGTTTCTCTTTTGGTAACACCAAGTAAATGTTTACAAAATTCAATGCGTAGTCTTTCTGAAAGAATCTTAGGATAAGCCTGATCTACATTTTTTTGCTGAAGTTGAAAAAAATGGCAAGATCATCAGCATATGTATAGTAAAGAATAGGCTGGTCGTGAATAAACAACAGCTGGATCAGGGGAACTTTTAACACAATCAGGAAGTTCATTTATAAAAATTTTGAACAAATTTGGACTCAAATTGTCTCCCTGTTTTACTCTAACTTTAGTTCTAAAGAGATCTCTTACCATACTCTCTAACTGTATTCAATAGCTTAAGTTTTATCCCTGGGAGAATGACAGTATCAAAAGCCTTCTGGAAATCAACAAACCAGGCAAACATTCTACCTTCTTTTGTATTACAATACTTATTTATTATAGTTTTTAGAATGAACATATGGTCAGATGGTCGTGTTTTTTTGTTTTTTTTTTGTAAACCAAATTTGGCTCTCATCAATGATATGATATTTATCTAAGGATTTACAAAGACGTGTATCAAGTATCTTATTAAAAAGGCTTCCCCAATGAATCAGTAATTGTAATTCCTCGATAGTTATTAAGATCGGATGCATCATTCCCTTTATGAATTGGGAATAAAAAAACGTGTGGTCCAGGGTTCATGGTATTTTCCATAAGAAAGACAAAGATGTATAACGGATAGCATGGTACCAATAGGCGTATTCAGAATTTTCTAAAACCACGGGTAATAATTATACCTGAACTTCGAATTTGCACCTTATAATCAGCTTGACTATATACCAAATGACAATACGACTTCTCAAAATCCAGGCTAAGAATAAGATGTATGCTGTTTAATTCGATTACGGACCTGCGAATTCGCGGATATGGTCTTGTCTCGATAATTAACGATCCCCATAACATTATTTTGACTCCTTACTTATGCTCTTTCGACTTATCAAGTATCAATTTTAAATTGTAGATTTTTCTTTTAAATTCCACCTGGTAGGTACATACTAGTTTTTAAAAAGTTTATCTTTTCAATACATGCAAAATATAAAGAAAATGAATCAGGATACTGTTATTTCATGTGATGTCAAATTTGTTAAAATCGGCTTTTCTTAATTCGTAACTAAGAATGATTATAACCAGAGCTGTGTGTTAAAATGAATTCTCCACTTTTGAGAATTCATATTGTTATTAAACTTAACAGCTTATAATTAGTTGCCTCTTGGTTGATTTTATATATTATATTTTAAGTAACAGTGACTGGTCATTTCATTTTGTATTGGTTTTTTTTTTCGATTCGTTCCAATTTTTTTTTTTCCTTTCGCACTTTACAGGTATCCCTCTCTTCGCCTCTTTTAGTTTTTATCATTTAGTGAAATCAACTTCACAAATATATCATATAATATATTCATATAACAAAAGACACGTTTAAAACTATTGTTTTACTATGTCAGGAATATGACAGTTCTTGTCCATTCGTTTTTGATGCGTTTTGTTATTTGATTTTGCCATGTGATTATGGACTTTCCGAATTGATTTTCCTCTGAGTTCAGTATTTTTGTGATTTTACTTTTGACTTGTCTTATTAGGTCCTATTTAATAAAGAGTTACGACCATCCCAATTTTAAGTTACGACCATCCTGAACATTTTTGTTTTTTTAGTTACGACCATCATGCTCAAATTATTGAATGATCATTTTACGAAAATTGGAATGTTTTTATGTATCAAATTTTGTTTCAATATCAACGCACTGACGATTAGTATGTATGAGACAAGCGGTTTTACTGAAACATTTTTTTTACTGCACGAAAATCGGAAAAGAAAAATGTATCCCTAGAGTTGTCTCCCATCTTCGGATGGTCGTAACTTTAAGTTACGACCATCCGCTTACCACCAGTGAATATAGATACGTCTGTATAATCTAAACAATTATGGTAAAAAATAGTTAGCATAATACTCGAAATACTCACAAACATGAAAACAAAATCAAATAAAAGCAAATCACCAAAACATAATTAAAACTTAAAAAGACCAGTGTTTTTGGTAATGCGGATTTCTAAGTTGAAATTCCCGGAATTTTAAAACAAGTTGTATATTTTACGCACCAATTAATAATACACGTTTTAATCTTTATCTTAATCTTTTAGATCTCAATGCTCTTCAACTTCGTACTTTATTTGGCATTTTTAACTTATTTGGATTCGAGCGTCACTGATGAGTCTTTTTTGTAGACGAAACGCGCGTATATATAAAATTTAGTCCTGGTATCTTTGATGAGTTTATTTAATTAAATGCATACAAGACAGCTTCAAGCATCATTTTAATTTAAGATACATTTAAATAAATTGTTTTGTGTAAAATTAATATTGAAAGTCGCCGACCATGATTTTCATTTTATAACTGTTGTAAGTCTCTGTATACTATTTTCAATTGTATATTATTATACTTTTTGTAACTATGATTGCATATAATATTTACAGAATAAATATAAGTGTAACTGCTAGTAGTCTGTTGTTATTTATGTATAAATGTCATTTTGTTTATTTTCTTTGGTTACATCTTCTGACATCAGACTCGGACTTCTCTTGAACTGAATTTTAATGTGCGTATTGTTATGCGTTTACTTTTCTACATTGGCTAGAGGTATAGGGGGAGGGTTGAGATCTCACAAACATGTTTAACCCCGCCGCATTTTTGCGCCTGTCCCAAGTCAGGAGCCTCTGGTCTTTGTTAGTCTTGTATTATTTTAATTTTAGTTTCTTGTTTACAATTTGGAGTTTAGTATGGCGTTCATTATCACTGAACTAGTATATATTTGTTTAGGGGCCAGCTGAAGGACGCCTCCGGGTGCGGGAATTTCTCGCTACATTGAAGACCTGTTGGTGACCTTCTGCTGTTGTTTTTTCTATGGTCGGGTTGTTGTCTCTTTGGCACATTCCCCATTTCCATTCTCAATTTTATTTTACTTATCAATCACTCACACAACAGTATATGAAGAATTGCAGCTATAACACATACTAATGACAGCAATATTTTTTTCATTTCGGCCTATAAAACAAATGATCCAAGTTTAACTTTCGAATGGTTGTTGGTAGCATCAGCCACGTTTTTACTTGGTAATATTACCAATGTTATTTCAACTGATCGGGCGGAGCTTACTTTTTAATTTGCATAAATACAGTCTTTTTGAAAATGTGTACGATAAGGACGACGTTATAATTATAATTGATTTCTAATCACCTATCAGTGTCACCAAACGGATATACTAATGAACTGAGTGTATGATAAGGAACGAATAACTGGACACTTCATTAATGAGTTTATCCCGACATACCTTTCTGTGATATAGATACAATGGATAAGCGTTGATTCTTGAAAAAGAAACCATGAGCCCGGAGGGCGAATGGTTTGTTTTTCATGAATTAACGCTTATCCATTGTATCTATAACTTAAACTATTGTGTTAATGTTATTTAAAAAATAAAGTCTATTCGTAATTAGAAGGTATTGCAAGTGAGTTTAAATAATCATATAATCGTGTCAAACGTTCCATTACAATAATCACAATTAAATGCTTAAAAAATACAAATATATCATAACACAACATGTCTGCCAATAAAGATCTACATACTATCAGGCATCTGAATATTGTATGTTTTTACAAAATAAAATATATTCGAACTTATTTCTATCAGAATTGAAAATGGAAATGAACAATGAAAAATAACAAAAAAGTCTTATTCTAGACACATCACGATTTTCAAACATAGGAATTTGCGAATTAACAGTTGTAAACTAATGTAGTAAAACAGATGAAATCATATTATATTAATTCATATAAAAAATGGACAAATAGAATGTATTCATTTTTGTTTCAAACATGTGGAAGAGCCAACAATAATCCGATAATAAACGAGCAAACTCGCTTTTATTACATAAAATATCCACAATAAAACAAAAACTAGAAAACTAGAGAATTCAGGGGTTCGAACCTAAACAGACAAGTCCGTACCTTAATCTCATTTATCTTAACCATGAAACCTCGTGGCTACCAATTCATACTAAACATTTCCCTATTTTGTAAATATAAAGGTAAAGCCCTGTATGTATGTTGCACCGATGTATGTCATATATTCATTTATGTATATACAATAGACATCTAAATCGTAACCGATTGGTAGCCCAGAGGTTTCGTCGATATGTTGATGTCAGTAACACGTAACAGAATTCATGGACAGGTTCGACTCCCAGTGAAGGTATATATAAATTACAAAAATAAAAGGTAAGTTTTTAAATCAATTCCGTTAGTGAACAGAAATCAGTAAATTAGTCTATTCAAACTTAATGAAATTAGTCACACAAAGGAAACAGAAGAATATAATATCGTGAGTCCATTTCAGCGACAGATTTAGGAAGCGTTGATTCTAGAAAAAGAATCCACGGTAAATGAATAGGCTGACGTCACCACAATGGTTTAAATATATTTAGCACATACTTACAACTTCTAGTCCAATCAAATTGCTTGAATTTGCCTTCTAATTTTCACAGTACAGACTTTTTCCGTGTACTAAGTAACTACGCATGAATGACCACAAGGGTAAGATTTCATTGTATTGTAATCAAGATATTAGAACAAAAATTGCTACTGGCTATTTTGAAATAAATGATGTGTTCCAAATTTAACTAAATAGTTTGTAATTAGTTTTCAAAAAGATTTTTAACATCCTACTAATCAATCTTTTGATCTAAATTTTGTTTTGACAATTAAAAAAGTTTCTTTCATTTAAATAAAGAGTAATAATAATGGTGCTTTATACCTTGATTAAAGTACAACTCAATTTAAAATTTGTAATCCTTTTATCTTCCATGCAATTACTTTATACACAAAAAGAGCAACCATGAATCTTTTGAAGGGAAATTATTAATAAAGCAATTTGATATATTTAGTCATAAATTGGTCGATAATTCGTTGCCTAATGTCCAGTGACAAATATTTCATGCATATAAACTATCCACTAGACTACCTATGGGTACATACCAGGGGCAGATCCAGCCATTTTTAAAAGGTGTTTCAACCAAAGATGTGGGAGGGGGTCCAACTGTTTGTATTAAGATAGTTTTAGGTTTTATGTGAAATTAAAAAAAATGTTTTCAAGAATGTAAAGCTTTCACTGCAATTTAAGAATTGTCTGCTCTTGGTCATTCATTTTGTCATCATACCATGTAAATAAGTACAAGTATAGTAAAACAACGCTTCGTTCATATCAATAAACATACTTACACCAGCAGCTACCTTCTTTACATTCTAAAGTTAAAGGCCTTTGAAATCCCATTTTTACAATGATATTATAGTGAGTAGATTTACAAAACTACGTAAATGAGCTACATCCAGTCAGCCAAAACATATCAATAGACTAATTATAGGATTACTCAAGTTGTAAATATGTGCTAAATTGGATATTGTATAGAAAGGTATATACTATGAAAATAAGAGCTTGGGGCAAAGCCCCTCGCTCTAATTTTCATAGTATATACCTTTCTATACAATAACCGAGACGGAATGGTCTTAAATAAGCGAACCGGGTAAACCCTGCCCAGTCTAGTGAAATAAGTAAAGTAATACTAAATGATTGAAAAAAAATATTTATTTATGTTTGGACCAAAAGTCTCAAGCGACACAAAAACTACTTGCATATATAATTACTTGTGATGGGTTATATTAACATTCTAGTGAACTATAATACATACTTTAATTTTCTTAAAATAAGAAATTTCAATGTCACCCGCGTTACATATATTTTATCTGTCTTGTCTAAGGGAAAGAACTAAATGTTGTTTAAAACATTCTAAAATTATCTTATACGAGAGTTGAAGAGTTGAGAGCATTTTCTGATATATTTAATATTTCCAAGGGAAACTCATTAAACATATTTGATCGGCATGTATTTTCTAAATTGTCCAAACATTACTGTACTTTTGAAAAACATATGAATTTGATAAAAATATGGCAAAAAATGAACATGAGAGACCAGTCATGAGAGAGCACTATCAATGCATATTTCCATATGATTTATATTTCTAACAAGTAAACCTCTTTTAAAAATAGTTGATCGGCACTAGGTTTAAATCTCGTCCGAGATTGCAAAAAAGACAACCTACAATATAAGTTTCATCAATATAAAAATGTGTACACAAGAGAGCGCTAACGATACAATTTTTCAAATAATTGTTACTTTTCGCTAAAATGGATTATCATTGATGCGCTAAATTGGGCTACACTTTGGCGATAGAATATCCGATTTATTTGGCTCTTAATGTCCTATCAATGCGCTAAAACATTCAATGCCGTCTCCTAACAACACCGTATTGTAGTATATATAACATCAATTTAAAGATTTTCAAAGTCCATAGCTCTATCATTGTCATCAGTTAGCATATGATTAGCACCTCCAATTGTCACATTACACTGTGGACATTTTCTCATCTGCATAGGCATACCACATTCCCCAATAGAATAGTAATGTCCTGCAATTCAGATAAAAAAAAAATAGCAACTTGATATTCTATCAATAGAATTCACAAAATTAAAAAGCTGTTCCATCTTAAATAAAAAAATCGGATGTAATTGTAATAAAAGAACATGCAATATAAACCTTGAAGATGAAGCCCGCCTCCGGATGCGGGATTTTCTCGTCGTGTTAAAGACCTTTTGGTGACCTTGTGCTGTTTTCTGCTCTTTGGTCGGGTGATTGTCTCTTAGACACGTTCACTATTTTGATTCTCAATTTTATTGAAAACTGACATCAAAGATACCAAGAAAGGTCCTTTGAAATATATTCCTTGTTGTAATAGAATATTACCCTTCCGGAGCACCTGAGATCACCCCTAGTTTTTGGTGGGGTTCGTGTTGTTTATTCTTTAGTTTTCTATGTTGTGTCGTGTGTACTATTGTTTTTCTGTTTGTCTTTTTTATTTTTGGCCATGGCGTTGTCAGTTTGTTTTAGATTTATGAGTTTGACTGTCCCTTTGGTATCTTTCGTCCCTCTTTTACATGTAACACTAGGGGATGTGATCTTTTTTCAATGAAAAGATGTCCAAGTTTTACTTGAAATTCCTTTCTATTACGCTAATCGATAAACTGATATAGAAAGATGAACAATCGGAGTATTTCCCAAAATTGTGTAGAATATCAAAACATTTACTTATAATGTTTTAGTAAATGAGAGGTTATGGTAAATACATATTGTTGTTTTACCGAAGTTGAAATCTTTTAAGTCTATTTAGAAGATACAAATAAAGTAATAACATATCTTCTTTATTGCTTGAGATTTGAACAACTATTTAAAACAGTTGTCTAGGAATTTATTTGTGATATCAAATCTATATGGGAGTTGAATAACGGGATTTTTCAAAGATATTATTTGATTATGATAATAATAAAACGCCTTATCGCTGTGTTGAAGACCGATTGGCGGCCTTGGACTGTTTTCCGCTAATTGGTCCGGTTGTTGACTCCTATTATATTCCTCGTTTTCATTCTCAAGTTTAATATATTTTAGCACGTGCATTTTATATACATATACATATATATATTTGTCCCTTTACATTTAATTCTGGGTAACATATCAATCAGAATTCATGGGAGGTCATGTCGGTGGTTAATTAAATGGCGTTCTATCCTAATAAACTGATATTTTATATGATTCGATGCATTTTCTTTTAGAAATAATAGTTTTCTGATTTACGTTTAAGTATGCTAAAATAAAATCTAAGAAATTGTATGAAATAGAAAAAAAAATGAATTGAAGACACAAACCAATTTGAAGTTTTTATAATAATAATTCAATGTTCAATTAGTAAAATGTTTCAGAAATTATTACTCACCATTTTTACATTTGTACCAATGTCCTGACCCCGTAAACTCATTCTCCATGGTTCGTTTAATCATAAGCTTCTCTTGAAGAGTTAAGCCAATCATTTTGTCTGAGATTTCTTGGGTTTCCTTTCTCATTTTTGACAATTCGTCCTCGTCAATGACTTCAATAGATTCAATTCGAAGCAGATAATTTTTAATATCCTCTGGGATATCGGGCCCTTCCTCTTTTTTAGACAGTTCTTCTTTGAATATATGAATATCTATCGTAAGCTGTAATCTTCGTATTTCTAGAAAAAAATCTGTGTGTTCTTGTTCGGCATATCGACTTCGCTTTAAAAATACCCATTTTTCGAGACGATCTAACCATGCTTTTAACTGCGGCCGATTCTTGAATGTTAATAATTCCTTTCTGATATTTCGGATTTCTTTATAAAAAGTTAACTGGTCGACTATCATGTTCAAAGTATCGACCCTCTTTGTGTTTTCAATTTGTTTCCAAAGTTGATCGAATTTCTTAAAAGATATGTCATCTTTATTGTCAGTTAATAACTTTCTTGTAGCATAACGCTTTGCATGAAGATTCGTACCTTTTTCAATATTTTGAATGGTTCGAAATACTTCACAAATGTTTTTGTTGATAATTTTTAGTTCATTAGAATACCTTTTTGACTTTGATATTTTTGTGCTACACTTTGGGCATTTCAATGGCTTTATTTCATTACTGATATTATCCATGACGGTAGAAATATATTGGTCTAATCCTTTTACCTCCAAAACGCATCTACAGTCTTCTAACCGAATAAACATGGCGTCATCCTCATCTTCATATCCTAAATATATTTCCGTCAACTTATCGCATACTTTACAAATACACTTTGATCTTTCGCATAATAGTCCCGAACATTTGTGACCGATGCCACAATCTAGTATAGTATTACAAAGAGTATTACATTTCGGTCTTTTACATGGTTCTACATGTATACATACTTGTTCGCACCTAAATTTGTTAGGACATTCTGCTGTACATGCCCATTTACAGAGTTCAGTACACTGTATACAACTATCGCTACATATGTTTTTACATCTATCGCCATGAATACATCGCCGATCGCATTTCTTAGTACAAGGTGGACAGCGATAGCTGCAATAATCTTCACAAATATGTCCACATACCAAGTTTCTTTCGCATTTCGCTCTACATGGAACATGAAGCCTACCTTGACTGCATTCAGAATGTGTTCCTCTGCATTCGTGACCACATTTTAATATTCCCTTACATGGCAACTTACAAAGGGCATCATATTTGGTATTACAAGCAACTTGAACCTCATGTCCACAACGAGCGTTTATCTTTACTAACTCCTGGCAGTCGTCCTCCGTATTACAAGGATCTGTGCAATGTTTCTGACAACGATGACCACATGATATTTTAGCTTTACATCGCTCATCGCATGATGCAGACTGTGGATCTTCTTGACAAGGCATATGTTTTCTATGCTGACATTTTGGAATTGTCTTTTCCACGTGTTCATTACATTTTCCACATGAGATTGGAAAATGACACGGTTTAATGCACTTATGTTTCAATTCGCACATTTCTCTGTGACATTGTTTTGGACAAATACCTTCGTGATCTGGATCATCAACATGACATTTTCTTAAACAGAAGTGCCCACATTGTCTCTTGATTTCGCAAGGTTCCTGACATCCGCCATCTGTAACCTTATCAAAATCATCTGGTTTAGAAACGTATGTTGAATTTTTGTGATTCTGACATGTTAGTTGTAGCTCAGTGCCAAAACATTTCTCCTTTTCAGCATCACTGACAATATTTTTCCACAGTTCTGATCTCGATGTTAAAAGTTTGAAATTGCCTACAACGTAAAGTCCTATTTTTGCCCTAGATAGAGCAACACAGATTCTATTTGGTTCGGATAAATAGCCGATTTTATTTTCCTTATTACTTCTCACAAGTGACAACAAGATTATATCATTTTCCTCTCCTTGGAAATTATCTACTGCCGTAACTCT
This sequence comes from Mytilus galloprovincialis, assembly GCA_037788925.1. Classification (NCBI taxonomy): domain Eukaryota; kingdom Metazoa; phylum Mollusca; class Bivalvia; order Mytilida; family Mytilidae; genus Mytilus; species Mytilus galloprovincialis. Next base: position 59,717,945 of record CM075342.1, read on the forward strand.
TGCGGACAGTCTGTCTCGTCCTTTTGAAATTCCTTGATAATTGACGAAGTCGTCGATCAAAACATCGTTTGTTGAAATGTTTTCTTCTTCGGTCCTGATCTTGTTGCAAAGTAACCGAACTTGGTCTAAGTAAGTTGACAGCACAGTTATTTTAGAAGATGGATATCCTTGCATTCTGAGATACCTGTACAATTTACAAATGAACATTGCCTCAAATGTATTCTTGTGACTTCTCGAAAGTTCTTCGCGCTCCTTGTCTTCAAATACAGAATGTGATAAAAAGAACATGTTGCAGTTAGTTCCTTTAACGTTTTCGTATTCCAACACACTTTGATCGTCATTTAGGCTTCGATAAATGTAAGGCACTAAAAGCTTAGATATCATTGGTCTCATTCTATGTTGATTTTCCAACCGTTTAAATGGAAAACCTCCACGAATAAGTCTTTCAAAAAGTGAAATATCAATTTTATGTTCTCGTGCAGTTTTATAATCGTTGTAAGAAGGGCGCAGTTGTTGGTGGTCGCCAATCATAATAAGTTGCTGGCACGAAGACGTCAAACATGCCACCACGTGATGTTCTGGGATTTCGGCAGCTTCCTCAAGTAGAACAATGCTTGGAGAAACTCGTTTAAGAATTTCTATATCTCTTGCAGCTCTTGTTGTTGTACATGCTACAAGTTTTGCCTTCTTCAGTATGTTGATATCAGCTATCTGTTGGTTATTTTCATAACATTCTTGTGCTGTTTTGTAATATTCCTCACAATCTTGTATTTCTTTGTTGATGGGAATAAGAGCTTGTTGAACCCAGTATTTATACAGGCGCCATCTTGTCGCATTGGGTATGTACCATATATTTGATACCGAATTTGCTTCTACAGTTCGCATTTCTTTAGTACAAAAAAGTTTCTCTTTTATAGTCTCAATAAAAACATTTTTGTCCTTCATGTTGTATTGATCCCAAAACCATCGTTGACTGTTTGTTTTCTGTAGGTTAAATACAATGTTCGATGAAACTAACATTTTCAGTTTTTGTAAATCCAAATGCGGGTTTGAAACCGTAGCTGTTGTTTCTATGCCGTCTTCTTCATAATCTTCATTTTGATCATCATACCGGTTGTCTACGTAATCCAAATAATCAAAATCATCATCCTCATAAATTTCTGCTACGTGGTTTTGTTGAGTAGTAACAAATTGTGTTATAGATTCAAGGTTAAGCCAATTTATTAAAGAATGGTTACTCCGAAGTGCTCTGTAATGCGTGTCAGTTATTACACCCGCTACATCATAGAGCCAGTTTTGATGAACTATTCCTGTCTGAATTTGATCTCGCAGCTTTCGCAAGGTTTCATGGTCGCTGAGTATAGTTTTTAATTTTTTTCTTGAATTGAATGCTATCACATTCAGTTCGCTTGAGCTTTCCCTTATCGTGCACGTCCGAACTGCTCCCTTACGAGTAACAATTTCTTCTTGTGTGTAACTGTATGCTTTGCGTTTAGCAGCCAAGTTAAATTTGCTCAACATTTCGATTTCGGATCTTCCTCCTAATCGGACAATATCTACAGCGTCAGTTATTTGCAATCTTTTAGAAATATCTACTAAAAACTGATCTAATGCATGATTAGTGTAGCTTAGAAGTAGCATTGGTCCTTGGTTATCTTGTTGACGCCATATATGCTTATTTCTTAAAAGTAGTTCTGCTAATTTTAGTCCAACTACGGTTTTGCCTGTTCCAGGTGGTCCTTGTATTAATGCAAGCTTACTTTTAATTGATGTGGTAAATGCCCTGTGTTGAGAATTGTCCATACAAAGATTATCTGCATCAGGCCAGTTTGCCTCATTTGAAATGTCAACCTTGACTTTTTGATTAGAATTCAAACACCGGATGTCAAATCCTTCTACGAACGTTGATGATTTAAAATAATCTGGCTTATCTTGCTCTACACTGTGCTTCTGGTTTAATAATTGTTTCCCAAATGGTAAACTATTTTCCGCATTGACTATCTCACTGTGCATACTTTTAAGCGATTTTAATGTATGAAAGTAAGACGGGAAAAAGGCTTGGCTCTCAATTAGAAGGACATCAGGCTCTTGTAAAATTTCAGATCCTTCTCCAATATCGTCGACAAATTTAATTTGAAAACTACCATTTTTTAGGTCACCAGCATTACGATCTGCTACAGTTGCATACTGAAGAATAGTAAATGTTCTGTTTGTTAAGCAAACAAGAGACCCAAACATAAGTAACTTTCTGGTGTTCCAGTTGATTCGAATATAGGGTGTGGTATCAAATCTTATTTTCCAAGTTATGCCGTTTTGCTCATTACAGCATCGAGAGAGAAAAAATATATTTTTATAGACACGGATGTCATCATGACGCCATTTCCTCTCTAGGCAATAAGGATCTTCGAATAAAGCGTTTTTTAAAGACATCAACCCTTTACATAAAGGCCTTATAAAATCTTGTCGATGGACCATAAATAGTCTTCGTAAGTAGCTTTCCTCTGTTTCATACTCAGAATCAATGGAAGAACTCGCAAACGACTCTATTTCAATAAGATCTGGCAATATGGCTAATGTTGAGAGTTTGTTCTCGTTACAGAGAATCGTCCCTGAATCCCACTTGTCCCTTATTTCTTGTATCAATGCTTTAAGTTCTATTTGTTGGTTTTCATCTTTTAATTTTTCATTAACGCATCTTTCTAGAGAATCTAAGGATGTGATTAAATCAGCGGGCCCAGTATTGACATGATAAACAAGCCCTTTCATCAAAACAAGTAAATTTGTCAGAATCTGAATCTTTTCTGCATCAAACTTTACACGTAGCTCGTAAATAATATTCTTGATATCCTGTCGATCGAAGAATCTTCTTTCTTTTAATGGATTGAGAGCTTTCTGAACTAATAATTTACGCTTGCACTCACACAACTGACACATCACGTGCAAAAGTAATGACATCTGCTCCTTTCCCAAATCCTCGAACAAATATGTTTCTAGCTCCTTTCTATAAGTGCTCAGATGAGCAGCTAGGCTATCGGTATCCATCTTTGACAATTTCAACAGGTCTATCTTTTGAAATCTATTATGAGAATTTTGTCTGAAATTTTGTCTCTCAGAGGTATATTGTAATGTGCTTACAGCGTCTGATTTGGAGTTTGAACGATTTTCATATGTCCCTTCATTACTTATTGGGCGATTGATATTTTCATGTGTTCTTTTGATATTTCGATCATATTCGGTGTCAACATTTGAACGAGATCTTTTATCCAATGAAAAAGTATTCCCTCGATAAGGTTCATAATTCCTATTTTGAATAGCTGTATGTCTTGTGATATCATGTCTGCTTTCTATCTCATATGGTCGTTTGGTATTTCGCTCATACTCAGTGTTAATATCACTATTTAAACCAGATCTTCTATCAAGCGTAGGATTCTGTTCACGACAAAGTTCATAATTCCTGTTTGAAGACACTCGATGCCATGGGGTTTCATGCTGACTCTCTATTTCATATGAACTCATGGAATTTTTATCATATTCCGTGTTGATATCATAATTTGAACGAGATCGTCCGTCAAATGTATGATTCTGCTCATGACAAATGTCATAATTCCTATCTGAAGACACACCGTGCCATATGTTTTCAAAATTGCTTTCTTTTTCGTGTGTTCTTTGGCTATTTCTATTATACCCACTGTTGATATCATTTAATCGAGGTGTTCTATCAAATGTAGGATTCTTCCGATGACAAAGATCATCATAGCTGTCTGAAGAAGCTCCATGCCAATTATGTTCATGATTTCTCTCTAATTCATGAGTTCGTTGGATATTTCGATCATATTCAGTATCATCATTTAATCGAGGTGTTCTATCAAATGTAGGATTCTGCTGATGACAAAGATCATCAAAGCTGTTTGAAGACGCTCCATGCCAATTATGTTCATGACTTCTCTCTAACTCATGTGTTCGTTGGATATTTCGATCATATTCAGTATTGATATCAACATTTGAACGTGGTCTGTTATCAAATGTAGGATTCTGTCCACGAAGAAGAGCATAGTTCTGGTTTGAAGATAAATGTAAATCTGCTCTTTTGATTGCAGACCTATGATAAGAATGTATCCTGGAAACATGCCCCCTTTGCTGCTCATGTGAATGCCTTAATGGAGACCTCTCTCTAAAAGCAGCACTTCGTGGTGATTGTGTTCCTTTGCGATCTATGTTTCTGTCAAAGTTTGTGTCACGCCTATCCCGACCGTGAAAACGCCTGACAGGTGATTTATCTCGTCGACCGAAGGAATTGGTTGTTTTTCCATCCGGATATTTGTCCTTCCTCAAACTTTGCTGTTTGTGTTCTGCATTACCAACACAATTGGTAGATGATCTAATTTTCTTTCGTCTTTTGGAGTCCGTACTATGTGATCGGCTTCTGTGTCTTCGTTTTCTTGACTCATTTGTTTCATATTTTGATGAAATGATCTCTCGTCCTCTTGTCTCTGGAATTGCAAAATTTTTATCAGATTTGTGAGTTTTATTTGTTTTATGTTCGATGCTGGGACGAGAACCTTTATTAGAGATATCATTATTCTGAACACTGTTCGACGTGTTCTGACAATTGCTAACCGTTTTACTTAGAGACACATTTGCCAAAGGGGGGCTCAGTGATCTTTTTGACTCTGCACCTGGAAGCTCAAGTATAGATCTTCTATAGGCATCTTTCGTTGATTTGTTTATGTCTGTTATATTAGGTTTTTTGTTTGAAGTGCATTGAATATTGTCCGAGGTTTGTCTCTCTTTGTGATGTGATGTATTAATAACGTCATTGTTCGCATCATCTTCATGTTTGATGATTTCAGATAATGCATCCGAGTCTACACCACTGTAATCAATGCTTTGTCTTACAAACTGGTTTGGATTTACATTCGACGTTGTGGTACTACGCGAGTTGCCTTTTCTTGAAATTGATGTGCCTCTTTTATGTCTTTCCATTTCCTACATTGAACTGAAATAGAAAAACAATCGTCAGTTCTGTAAAAAGTCCGTTTTCAAATATTTCTTCGTGACATGGTAATATTTTTACCCCTCCCACTTCCCTTAAAAACACCTTTGGATGTTGAATCTGCAGATTAAATTGTTTGCACCGGAAGCAACCACGAAACTACAGAAAACGCCCGCGAAATTCACTGGGGTTATTGGTTGCAACACTCGGACTACTGGGAATATTATCAAAACATAATGTTATGTTGAAACCTATGTGATTATTTAAATAGTTGCCACTATTCATAGCATTTCAGTAGTAGAACTACATAGACAACCAAGGTCCAGAGATCGCATATAGTACAGGGCGTACACTGTTCTATACTGACCGACTTCAGAAACGGAACACTAGATTATTAATTTTAAATTTTTGAATGAATATGTCACCGTGAAAAGCAATGACTGCCTGTAATAAAAGCCACAATGATTGTCAGAAAGGTCAATTAATTCTGTTCGACATGTTTTGGGTTCTGTTTTACATTCTCATTTTGCCTTTGTACCACCCATTACATTGGGTTTTGGCAATTATACGGTTGAAACTTTAGGACTTTAAGTGTTTTTCTTCAGCCGACATTTTGGCAGTTCAGTTGATGGTAAAAAATTATGGCATGAAGCTGTGCGCAATGGCATTCGGCAATTCGATTAGCATTTGACGTTACGGTCGTAAAGATGTCTCGAAAATGACGTTGCGTTATCAAATTAGTTTGACGTTGCATTGTCACTTCATGTTGAACTGGTCATTGATGGTCAGCAACAAATCCCGTCAATTTGTATCGTTGTCGGGAGGACAGTAAGACGAGTTTCTGAAGTCAATCTGTATGTTTACTGCACGTTCACGTTTACATGTTTCTCGTATTCTTATTGTCTGATTCACTTTTTCAATCCTCAGTCTTGGCAATATGGAATAGCAACATTTTAAACTGATTTAAGTGTAGCCAAGGATTGAAAGAACTGTTTCACGAAGCAAAAAAAAAAAAAAAAAACAACCTGAAAAATATTTTAAGGGTTCCAAATTTCGCTTTCAGAAATTCGTGCGGCTTTAAAAATCCGGCATTTTAATTAACACAGAAGGAGACAGAAGTATGGTAAGCATGAATAGTAGTTGTATGAGAATCAAACATAAATCAAAGCATTAGAATTGAAACGTTTTATATAACGATTAAGTGTAGATCAGTTGCGTTTAAAAATATAATAAAACGTGACAAGAGTGTATACACTGGCATTTAAATGTTAAAAAAACGTCGATTAATATGCATAGTTGTAACTAATATAATATTAGCAATGAGTTATAATATATATTAGTGATTTTGATGATTTTGAAATTCTTTGTTCAATAGTGTAGACTGTAACACTTCGAACTTCAATAATTGGATCAGATCTTCTGATTTATATTTTTTATCAAATAGAACATTTTGAAATGTTCATACATTGCTTGGTTCGGTAAATTTTAGATATATTCTAACATTTTGCTAATCCAATGGCATTAATCTTACTTTTAAAACATTTACTGCCAATATAAATTTTCATTATGGATTCAAATTGACAAAATAAGGTACACAGTTGATTTTTAATGTGTTCAATGTGTTGGTTTTTCACAGGAATGTTCCTTTTTTGTATTTATCAAACAGTGAGATATAGTTTGCGGTTATTTGAAATGGTATGATAAGCTAGCTTGGGCATTGGATAGTTGTTTTCTCTTTTTTCTTCTTTACCTGATTGATGTTAGTATTTATTATTGACAAAGCCGAGTGGTTTCAATGTACATTCTCTATGGATATCCTAAGTCAGAAACCAGTAAAAAAATCATTCCAATCATTTTTCGTGCAACATTTTATTCATTTGGTTACGTTTTATTTAAAACCATAAAAGGATAAACAAGTTGTGTTGTTTATAAGGTACACTCCTTAAAAACGTGGAGATATTATCTAACATTAAATCGTGCAAAATAAGCTTTCACTCGTTTTCAGTAAATAAAATGAGCGACAATTAACCTTGAATACGCTTCCAAATTAATAAATTGAATAAAACAGGAGAGGTAATCAAGATTTGTTTTGTAAATCACAAAAAAGAAGATATCAATAAACATTTCCATCTTGATGAAGCTTCGTCTCCACAATATCGTGATTCTCTTCATTGTATTACAAATTGTATCATCTAGTATGTAACGCAATATAATTAACTCTAAATTGACCTTGAGATTAATCAACCTGCAGGACTTTCATTTAAAGGAAACCATCATGCCTACTTCACAAAGTTTACCTACTCCTTTTTTTTTTGATTTTTTGAATTCGATCAATACAAAATATAAATTAAAAGAAATCAATTATATACAATTTCCAAATATAGCAAGAAAACAATGTATTGATTAAACTCAAAAAGTTTTTCAAATACCTGATTCTGTACGTCTTTATATCCATGCAGGTGAAATATTGGTTTTTCGATTTCCCATCGTCATTTGACGACTTTCGGAAAATGCATGATCTATAGATAACTTAGACGTTTCAGTATTTAAACAAACTATGTATACCTTTAATCAATATGTAATCACGTTGCCGTCTTTTATTTGGAACATGATTTATAAAAAAAACATTACCTAACATATTCTCATATGCCATTATGTAAGCACTGCATTTTATATCGATTAATCTTTTGAATAAAACTTTAATGATATTTTGAGTGGATATTCAATGATGATTTTATCCTAACTAATGCATGTATCTTACTCTGTTGTTTAAGTGCCTTTTGTATTAGATATATACATCGAAAGATTTGTAACAACATATCACATGCACATTACGTTTTTAAATCAATATATAGATAACCTATGTGTTATGGGACAATTTATCAAAAGGGGTATCTACAGGGCAATATAAAAAAAAACGGGTTTTTAATCTTTACTAAAATTTAGAAATGTGTACTTGTTGTTGGTTACAAAATAAGGATGGATTTCTTGATTCTAGCCAAATTGAACAGGCCTAAAACTACAATTTTCTTAGGTAGGACATAAGACCTGAGATCTTTCCAGGTTTTAGTGCGATTTGTGTGGATTAGTGTTCAGTTGTCTACGTTTTGTGTATCTGACTTTTGTTTGTCTTCTGGTTGTTTTCTGTCATTTTGTCATAATGATCTCTTTTTATTTTCGATTAGATCTTATGAAGGAATCATATGATCGGTATTGAATGCGAATTTATAAAAAAAACCCAAGCAAAACACATAAAAAAACCCTTAAAAAAACAACAACAAAAAAAACCAAACCCGGAAAAAGAAAGGAAAAATTGAATAAATATATGTGATAGATATATATCATGAAATGGCATTTTCCATATCAGCACTATGATAAAACACTCGGTCCAATTATCAAGACAAGGCTTCACCCCTCTATGTTCTTGGGCTGATGAAAGATATATTTTAAAGAACTGTACAGTATGGTTGTATATATATGAGTATTTGAATAAATTTGTAATCAGAATACATGTACTTGGAGTGCATTCGATCGGAACGTTTTATATCATGATTCAGTGTGGACAGGATATCTATACTATTAAACGAGAAGACCTCATTTTTGGTGTCGCTTCTCCTCCTTCCACAATAAATTGATCATTGTGACTATATGTCCTATAGGTACCATGCATAGTCGCATTTGTCATCCATTCTTATGATTATTCAGTTTCGGTTATTTTGGGAGAAAAACGGAAAAAAAGAAGTCCGGATATGTGTCCGTCATCACTCCGGCTTTTATTCATAGACAACTTCCTCTTCCGTTTATATTTCCAGAAGTTTGGTAAATTTACATTACACATGACATACCCTATATTATCATGTTTTATTTAAGATTCATTGCCTGAATCGTTATATAAGAATGTTGTCCCAAGTGTAAGCAACGACCCAGGCTGTGTGAAAATAAACACAATCATTTTTGTTATTCATTGTCCCAAGTGTAAGCAACGAACCAGGCTGTGTGAAAATAACACAATCATTTTTGTCATTCACTTATCGTCACGTAAATACCGACACAGGCATAGCCTAAATTATCATGTTTTATTTGTCACGTAAATAACGACACAGTCATAGTCTATATTATCATGTTTTATTTAAGATTCATGCAAGCCATTTTCACACTTATCGTCACGTAAATAACGACACAGGCATAGCCTAAATTATCATGTTTATTTGTCACATAAATAACCACACAGGCATAGTCTATATTATCATGTTTTATTTAAGATTCATGCAAGCCATTTTCACAATAAATAAATTTTGTGTATTTACTGTCTTCTGATTGGTTAAAATTATTAGTTTTATTTTCAATGTAGTTAATTTTGATGGCGACACGCCCACTCTGACGTTGTGTATTCATACGCCAACATGTGTGCACGTTGTTATTGTCAAGTTAAATAATATAAAAAGTTTTTTTAGCCTTATTTTTGATAGAAATTTATTTATAATGAATGGTAATAATTTATTTTGGTTTTATTGAACCATAAAACTAATTTTTGACTCTTCACATTTTACATAATCCGCTTCGCGGATTATTCAATGTGAAGAGTCAAAAATTAGTTTTATGGTTCAATAAATTCAAAATAAATAATAGCCATTCATTAATTGCCTGAATCGTTATATGTTGTCCCAAGTGCAACCCATTTTCACACTTATCGTCACGTAAATAACGACACAGGCATAGCCTAAATTATCATGTTTTATTTGTCACGTAAATAGCCACACTGTCATAGTCTATATTATCATGTTTTATTTAAGATTCATGCAAGCCATTTTCACATTGCCTGATTCGTTATATGTTGTCCCAAGTGTAATCAACGACCCAGGCCGTGTGAAAATAAACACAATCATTTTTGTCATTCACTTATCGTCACGTAAAGAACGACACAGGCATAGCCCATATTATCATGTTTTATTGTCATTCACTTATCGTAACGTAAATAACGACACAGGCATAGCCTATATTATCATGTTTTATTGTCATTCAATCACTTATCGTCACGTAAATTAACGACACAGGCATAGCCTATATTATCATGTTTTATATATTAAAATAAGTAAAACATGCTCAACTTCATCTAAAACTACCTCGACCAAAAACTTTTACCTGAAGTGGGACAGACGGACGGACGGACGACCGAACAAACGAACGCACGGATGCACAGACTAGAAAACATAATGCCCATAATTGGGGCATAAAAATTTATTGTTGAAAGGGAAAATAGTGATTTGGTAAAAATGAAAGTAAGGTAGAGATAAGAGGGAGGCAGGACCTTTTTAGGGGCGTCGGGGTCGGGTGTTTTTAAGCTCGGGATTTAGGGATGGATACTTATGGGATCCGGGAATATATTTTTCGATTTCGGGATATGAATTTCTTTAAATTCTGCATCTCAGTTTCATGGTTTTAAGCTCGGGATTTCGGGATCAGGACCCCTCCGATCGACAACCCCTCAAATTAGCCTTAGTCGGTATTAGTCATTTATACATGATTCAAATCCTACAATTGGCATGTTAATAAGGCTCTCAAAAAAAAAAAAGCACTGATGAATTGTCATAGAAGCATATTTTTTAGACTAATAATGATCTATATATAAGCAGTTACATTTATTTCATGTTTGAAACGGTGCAAATTTTTAATTTGATTTGACTTTTACCAAAAGAAGCATTGTAGCAAAGGAGAAGAATAATTGTGGTCGTAGGCCAGAAACACGAATATAATTGAATTTAACAGAAAGGAAACAAATATCGGACTTTGGAAAAAGGGACCTATACCTTCTATGTAATTCTCCATACATAATATCTTTTACAAAAAACAGTTCACAAGCTGTATATGCCCGCGATTTCGCGGGTGTGTTCTAGTTATTTTAAATAAAATATAATGTGACAAAAGTATACACACAGACATTTGAATATTACGAAACGCTATTTTAAATCTCTAGTACGCATTGCATTGCATATTGTTCACTTATATAATATAAGCAATCAATAATATGAATCTACATTGTTCAGTCTATCGATTTAGAAGATAAACAGATTCATCGGTCTGTACTAGTCTTACTCTTATACTTCGATCTTCGATAATACATGTAGCATCTTTTGCTAACCATTTTGAAAGTAAGATTTGAAATAACTTGTGCAACACATCTTTTTTTTATGTTTTAGTAGTCCGCTCATATCTGTATTCGTCAGATTTGTTTTGTCTGGTAAATAATATATATTATCCATGTTCACCTTAATCAAATTTTCAATTACCTACTCCATCTATATCTATACGGACTTAAATTGGCGAAATAAGGTATATTGCTGTTTTAGCGTATCATATTTAGAAAGTGCAGTTTGTCGTTTATTGTTTCAGTGTGTTTGTTTTTCATCTGTCTTTGAAGATTTATCCAGATTTAGCTGCCTAATGTTCTTGAGCTTTGATGCTGTACATGTCGAACTACAAAATGCAGTTTGTACAGTTTATATGAAAATGCATTGGTTAATTGTTTTTCTTTTATTTTTCTTTAATTTTATATTATTGTTAATATTAATCAATGACAAAGTTTCATTTAAAAGAGGGACGAAAGATACCAAAGGGACAGTCAAACTCATAAATCTAAAACCAACTGACAACAGCACACATGACACAATATAGAAAACTAAAGAATAAACAACACGAACTTCACCAAAAAACTAGAGGTGATCTCAGGTGCCCCGGAAGGGTAAGCAGATCCTGTTCCACATGTGACACCAGTCGTGTTGCTTATGTGATAACAAATCCGGTTATGTGTATCAAATTAGAGATCGAAACCAACATAATTCATTCTAATCATTTTTGTGTATTGTTTTGTTTTTTTGGTTACGTTTTACTATCAACTCCACAATTGACGAGTTGTAGTGTATTTAATGAAAATGCCTTGACAACGCTGTTTTGAAGATATAATCCAACCTCAAATCGTTAAAGTAATCTTTTGCTCTACGTCACAAGTAAACAATTTGATTGAACTTTTGAAACAAATGACTTTTATAATCTAAAAACTTAATACATAACACAGATTAAAAAGAGTTGATTTTTTTCCCAACAACATTATCTCATTGTAAAAATGTACATGAATATATGCTTACGTAAAAAACAATCGTCAACATCCATTGCTTAGATAGCATTACGATTTTTGAAAAACATCATCTTCACTAAGTAGGTGTTTTAGTAAATAAGATATAGTATCTAGTACATTTAGTTACATGAACTTATCTCTAAATCGTCTATAAAATTAATTTACACGAGCTTTCAGTAATGAAAACAACTTACTTATTACATTTTGTTTGCTGAGTCAAATATTTAGATCATTCGATTTCCATCTGTAGATCTAGCGAACACCTTTTTTTCATTTACGGTTATTCAGCGTGCATAATGTTTTCACTTAATCGTGGTCCTCTACATTGGCCTAGTAGTTTTGCTCAATTGCATCCTTGTCTGGTACTTAGTTTATTATCATGCTTTCTAAGACTTAACCTCGTTCTGGTAATATGTGACAGGAATTCAATGAATACAACTTGGGTTCAAAGTTTGAATGAAATTGAAAGTAGATTTTTCGGAAATGATATGTATCACACTATGGCTATATCTATGATTAATTGATTATGTAATATAAACTTAATAATCAAAGGTGGATCAGTAAAACACATATACATGTATGGTACATTGTAATAACTGTTATTATAAAAGTTGATTGTTAATCTTTAAGAATGAAGGTTTTGTGAGTAAAAGTCAATGACCAGCGGTAGTTTTTTCCAAAGCTAATTTCGATACTGCAATATTGATTATAGAGCTATAAACAATTAGCTCACTTGTCAGTGCCCCAGAATATATAGATTGGGATTAATTTATAAAAAAAAACATTTCATGTGTGTGGTTTTTTTTCAGTTTGAAATATTGTGTTGTGTCAAGATAAAAGGTTATAACTCCTTTTTATAAATTCTCCTTACCTTCATTTTTAGATTATTTTGAATTACCTTTTTTATGTTTAGAATGATACAGACGGTTTATTTTGCATCGATTGTGTGACCGACATTATCTTTATCTTTAAGATGATTTTTTACTGAACTGGTTTTTTATTATTGTTTATGTCGTGTTGTTTACTCGACTTCATGTGTTATTTAATATTATTTTATTTCTTTTGTTTTATATTGTTTTCATCTTATAACAAGACAAGACCAGTATAATTAATGCCTATAAAAAAACCTCATTATTTTAAAAACATTTTCAATCAAGATTCAGTGATTGCATATTCACTTAATCCATACGTTTGAAGTCAAATGATACACGACTAGCTCCATGTAAAGGTTACCTGTCATCATTTGTTTAGTATTAGTAAAATGAAAGCCCTAAAATAACGGAGAAGGACCAAACAAAAAAAAAACAAAAAAACGACATCTTATATTTAATACATTCATATATGCACAAGAAAACACGTTTATACTGCAAGCTATTAAGCCTATCGTATCATGTTCTAACTAGAAAATTCAACAAACTGGTTCCTTTTAGGCTGATGATTGCACTGCCTTTTAGGAAACAATTGACGATTTTTGAAAAGTTAAAAGTATTTAAATTACGTAGGTGTTTCAATATACTAACGTACCAGGAACACCTTTAATTGATATTCAATCACCTTTGTGTCATTTATTTGGAACATAATATATACTAATGAAAATCAATACTCATAATAGTCTCATATTTTATTTCTATTCATCTCATCTCATTTAGATTCATGATTAATGATTTAATCAAACTTGTCATATTTAAAAACATGTTTTTACCATGTTGTGAGTCAAAGTGATTTTTATACTTTATAAGTACCTTGAAAGATTAAACAATTGTCTTGTTTATGAACATAAAGTTGTTAATGTTATTTAAAAAAAAGTATACATATGGGTGTTCATATTCATTTCAGTTTATCGGAAGTGCAATGGCAATCTTAGTTAAGTGCGAACGCTACAGTGCGAAGGATGTTTGATTTTGAAGTGCGATCAGTGCCAGTTAGGAAAATGGCCATTGTTATATTATAGTTCGTTTCTGTGTGTGTTACATTTTAGTGTTGTGTTTCTGTTGTGTCGTAGTTCTCCTCGTATATTTGATATGTTTCTCTTAGTTTTAGTTTGTAACCCGGACATTGTAGTTTTTGTCAGGAAAGTAACAGACTCTTACCATATGTGTCTGTCCAAAGTGATAAAATTAAGTACTATAGATATTCCAAAATATACAAAAAAAGTGTTCCAATTGACTACTCCAGCTTGCTTAAAGCTACTGCCTTATGACTTTTCATATGGTTTTCATGTCATTGTTGATTATGAAAGCAGTACATCTGGCCGGGAAACTCAATATTTGTCCATAGTACTTAAAGTATGTACACTCTATATAGCTACCTCATTAAAAATAAGTATAGTTGACAGATTATTACGAGAAAAAAATATAACTCTATAAAATGTTTTTAGAATTTTTTTAAATCCATAGCTCTCGCATTCTCATCAGTTAGAATATGATCAGCATCTCAAATTGCCAAACCACACTGCGGACATTTTATTTTCTTCACTGGCATGTCACATTCTCCTATAGAATAGTAATGCCCTGAAACGAGAGGAATCAGTGGGAATACTACCAATGTTAAGTAATGTTTAACACTCTATGTATTTATTATCTCAAACCAACCCAATATCTTCTGATATGACTACTACAAAAATATTTAAACAAGTGAAGATTATATAAGGAAAATAAAATTTGGTGCTGATCAGGCGGTTAGAAATTTTGTAATCCATTCATTGCTGAAGATGGAATTATAACAATGCATCGACACATTGCTTTTGGAAATGCTTGTATAACATTTCATTTTTTTTTTATCAAAAAACGAAAAAGAAAGATGGACAATACAAGAAGATACTGAAGACTGTCTGACTTTTAAAGTAAAAGCGGAGTTTCTGTTTGAAACCGACCGAAACACAATTTATTTTATGTACTCTATAACCTATTTCGGTAGCTTGGGTACCAAATTAGTATTTGGTTGACAAATTCTTTCGCCTTTTTGTTAAATATATTTTCAGTTTACATTACAAAGGTTGTTTGCGGTATCAAAGTAGCTTTTTTTAAAGATGTAAACACGTTTCATTTGCATTGCTATATTTTCAACTTATGTTTTACTAGTAAGTTCAAGTAATACAATTTTTATATCATCAAATATACTAACTTACCCTTTTTACATTTGTACCAATGACCCGATCCACTAAAGTCATTCCTCATGACTGGCTTGATCATTCGCATATCCGTAAGTGTACGACCAATCATTTTAGAAGAGACTTCGTCTGTTTCCTTTCTCATTTTCGATAATTCTTCTTCTTCCACGACTTCAATAGATTCAAGTTTAAGCAAGTACTTTTCAATAATATCAGGGAGTTCGAGTCCTTCATCGCGTGCATAGACTTCTGTTTTAAATTTATGAATTTCAAGTATAAGTTGCAGTCGTCGTATTTCTAGGTAAAATTCAAAATGTTCTTGCTTTGCATATCTGCTTCGCATTAAAAACACCCATTTTTCTAGTCGATCTAACCATGCTTTTATTAGCCGTCGGCATTCAAATGGGACAGTTTCATGTCTGAGGCTATGAATTTCCTCATAAAACGTTAACTGATCGCTTATCATATTCAGAATATCGGCTGATCTGGCATTTTCAACTTTTTCCTCTAATTTAGTGAATATGTCATGAGGTAGATCAATTTCATAATCAGTAAGTTTCTGTCTTGAATCATTCTGCTTTTCATTGAGATCAGTACCTTCTTCAATATTTCGAATGGTCTGAAATACCTCACAAACGTTTTTGTTGATAACTTTCAGTTCGTTAGAATATCTGTTTGACTTTGATATATTTGTGCTGCAATTTGGGCACTTCAAAGACTTGATTTCAGCTCTGGTATTATTCATAACGCTTGAAATGTATTGGTCTAGTCCATTAACTTCTAAAACGCATGTGCAGTCTTCTAACCTAATCAATATGGCATTATCTTCTTCATATCCAAAGGTATTTCTGTCAGGTTCTCGCACACTTTACAAACACACTTTGAAATTTCGCATAATAGTCCCGTACATTTGTGACCGATGCCACAATTTAGTATAGTGTTACAAAGTGTATTACATTTTGGTCTTTGACAAAGTTTCATACATACTTTGCCACACTTGAATTTGTTTGGACATTCTGCTTTGCATGCCCATTTACAAAGTTTAGTACACTGTATACAGCTATCACTACATCTGTTTTTACATCGATCGCCATGAAAACATTTCCGATCGCATATCTGTGTACAAGGTGGACAACGGTTGTTGCAATAACCCTTACAAATATGTCCACATACCAAGTTTCTTGCGCATTTTGCTTCACAGGGTTTGTGAAGTCTTCCTTGACTACATTCGGAATGTGTTCCTTTGCATACGTGGCCACATTTCAATATTCCCTTACACGACAACTTACAAGGAGCATCATATTTGGTATAACATGGAGGTTAACCTCATGTCCACAACGAGCGTTTGTCTTTACCAACTCCTTGCAGTCGTCTTCAATATTACAAGAATCTGTACACTGTTTCTGACAACGATGACCACAAGAGATAATAGCTTGACATCGTTCATCGCATGATGCAGACTGTGGATCTTTATGACATGGCATACGTTTTCTATGCTGACATTTTGGAATCGTCTTTACTACGATTGCATTACATTTCTCACACGAGTTTGGATAGTGGCATGGTTTTATGCACCTATGTCCCATTTCGCATACTTGTCTGTGACATTGGTTTGGACAAATGCCTTTGTGATCTGGATCATCAACATGACATTTTCTTAAACATATGTGCCCACATTGTCTCTTGATTTTGCAAGGTTTTTCACATCCGCCATCTGAAACCTTATCAAAATCATCTGGTTTAGAAACGTATGTTGTATTTTTGTGATTCTGACATGTTAGCTGTAGCTCAGTGCCAAAACATTTCTCCTTTTCAGCATCATTGACAATATTTTTCCACAGCGCTGATTTCAATTTTAAAAGTTCAAAATTGCCAACCACGTAAAGTCCTTTTTTTGCCCTTGATAGAGCAACACAAACTCTATTTGCTTCGGATAAATAGCCTATTTCGTTTTCCATATTACTTCTTACAAGCGATAACAATATTATATCATTTTCTTCTCCTTGAAAATTGTCTACTGTTGTAATTCTCACGGATGGTTCGTCTCCCCGACTTAGAAATGCTGGACAATTAACGACCTCATCCTTTCTTGATCTGTTTCTATCTTCAGTCCTGATCATGTTATAAAAATGCCGAACCTGATCTGAGTATGTTGTCAGTATAGTTATTTTAGAAGATGAATATCCTTGCATTCTAAGATATCTATACAATTTACAAATAAACGATGCTTCGAACTCGTTCTTGTGACTTCTTGACAGTTCGTCGTGATCCTGGTCTTCAAACTCCAAATGCGACAAAAAGAAGACATTGCAGTGAATTCCTCTAACATCTTCATATTCATTCACACTTAGGTCGTCTTTCAAAGTGCGATAAATATGAGGCACTAAAAGCTTTGATATCATTGGACTCATTCGATGTTGATATTCTAATCGTGTATAAGGAACACATCCACCAATAAGTCTTTCAAAAAGTGATATATTTATTTTATGCTGTTGTGCAGTTTTATAATCATTGTAAGACGGACGTAATTGTTGGTGGTCGCCAATCATAATTAGTTGCTGACATGAAGACGTCAAACATGCCACCACATGATGTTCTGGGATTTCGGCTGCTTCCTCTATGAGAACAATGCTTGGAGAAACGCGTTTGAGTATTTCTATATCTCTTGCCGCTCTACTTGTTGTACTTGCTACAAGTTTTGCTTTCTTCAATATTTTAATATCAGCTATTTGTTGAATCTCCTCAAAACGTTCTTGTGTTCTTTTGTAATTTTCTTCACAATCTTTAATTTCTTTGTTGATGGGAATGAGAGACTGTTGAATCCAGTAGTTATACAACTGCCACCTTTTTGGATTATTGATGGACCAAATATCCGACACCGAACATGCTTCCTCAACTGACATTGATGGTGTACAACTGAGTTTCTCTTCTATTTTCTTAATGAGAAAAGATTTTTCGTTCTCATTGTATTGATCCCAAAACCATTGATTGGTTTGCGTTTTCTCTTGGCTAAATACAATACTTGAGGAAATAAGCATTTTCAGTTTATTTAAGTCTAAATGAATCAGGAGAGGTTTTTCCATTGTCTCTGTTCCATCTTCGTCATATTCTCCACCTAGATCATCATACCAATCTTCCACATCATCGCCATAATCAAAATCATCTTCAACGTTAATATTGTCGCTAAAGTTTTGTTGTATAGTAACTTGTGTTATTGATTCAACATTTAACCATGTTATTAAGGAAGACTCGTGTTTTAGTGCATTGTACTGCATGTCAGTAATAATATTACCTACATCATGAAGCCAGTCTTGATGAACTATTCCTGTTTGAATTTCATCTCGTAGCTTTTTCAAGTTCTCATGCTCTTTGATTTTTGCATTTAAATTTGATTTAGCATTAAATGCCAATACATTCAATTCGCATGCTATTTCCCTTTTAGTCCGTATTCGAATTTCTCCTGTGCGAGTACTGTACTCCTCTTTTGTGTAAGTGTAAGCTTTGCGTTTAGCAGTCAGGTTAAATTCCTTTAATATTTCAACTTCTGACCTCGATCCCAATCGGACAATATCAACGGCGTCGGTATTACGCAAGAGTGTAGAAATACTCAGAAGAAATTGATCTAACGCATGGTTAGTGTAACTTAGAAGAAGCATTGGTCCTTGATTGTCTTGTTCACGCCATATATGTTCATTTTTTAAAAGCAGTTCTGCTATTTTGAGTCCAACTACTGTTTTCCCAGTTCCAGGAGGTCCCTGTATTAATGCCAGTTTTCTTTTCATTGATGTTATGATTGCGCTGTGTTGAGAATCATCCAGACCAAGTAACTCTGCACTAGGCCAGTGCGCCTCAATTGAAATGTCTATCTTGTATTCATGTAGTTTAGAATTCAAACAGCTGATTTCAAATTTTTCTTTTGCGAATTTAGAAGACTTGAAATAATCTGGTACATCTTTTTCCACGATGTATGTCTTGAGTAATAATTGTTTACCAAACGGTAAAGCAGTTTCCTTACGAAATACTTCACTGTGCATACTTTTAAGAGAGCGTAATGGCCAAAGGGAAGACGGAAAGTAAGCATTGCTTTCAATTAGAAGAACATCAGGTTGTTTTAAACTTTCATTCACGTCTGCATTAGTTTCGGTAAATTTAATTTCAAAAATACCTTTTTTAAGATCATTAGCATTACGCTCTGCTACAGTTGCATACTTGAGAAAAGAAAAGTTTCTATTTGTAAAGCAGACAAGAGATCCAAATGTTAGTAGCTTTCCGGTGTTCCAGCTGATTCGTCTATATCGAGTGATATCAAATCTTATTTTCCAAGTTAATCCGTTTTGTTCATTGCAACATCGTGTAAGAAAAGTTATATTTTTATAGACACGGATGTCATCATGTCGCCATCCTTTTTCAAGGCAATTAGGATCTTCATATACACTATGTTTTAAAGACATGAATCCTCTACTCAGCGGCCTTATAAAATCTTGACGATGTACATAAATAGTCTTCGTAAGTAGCCTTCTTCTGTTTCATAATCAGAATCAACAATACAATTTCCACATGACTCTATTTCAGTAAGATCTGGCAAAATAGTAAATGTTGAAAGTTTATTCTCGGTGTTAGGCGTATTCACTGGATCCCTTTTATCTCTTATTTCTGGTATTACAAACTCTCGGTCTCGTTGTCGATTATCGTCCTTGGCGTTTTCCTGAACACATTTTTTTAAAGAATCTAATGGTTGTATTACATCGGAGGGTCCTTCTTTTTCAATGTTCACACCAACAAAATTGCTTGATATTTTAATTACTTTTCGCCGATCGGATTCGGAGCTATGAGATCGGCTGCGTTTTCTTGACCCAATTTCCTCAAATCCTGACAAACGTGTTTCTGCTTTTAAATCCATATTTCCGACATAAGTATCCATTTTGTTAGTCTTATTAGTTTCAGGTGCGCTGCTAGACTCATGGATTGGTTTAGTATTATCAGTATCCTGAATATCATTTGAAGTTATCCGACAATCATTTATCGATATATTTTGGGTAAACTTTTCAAGCTGTTGACTCGGCGATTTGTGTGGATTTTTACCTAAACGCTCAAATACAGATATTCTTTTGGCATCTTTTCGTTGATTGATTATATCTGGTATGGTTGTTACTGTATCCATTTTGTTAGTTTTATTAGTTTCAAGTGCGCTGCTAGATTCAAGAATTTGTTTAGTATTATCAGTATCCTGAATATCATTTGAAGTTATCCGACAATCATTTATAGGTATATTTTGGGTAAACTTTTCAAGCTGTTGACTCGGCGATTTGTGTGGATTTGTACCTAAACGCTTAAATACAGATAATCTTTTGGCATCTTTTCGTTGATTGATGATATCTCGTATGGTTGTTTCTGAAGATCCACGAATATTGTTCAATTGTGACTGTTCTTTGGTCGAATTTGGTGTATCAATAACGTCATGATTCACTTGATATTCCCGTATTGGGTCAGCAGATAAGGCATCAAAGTCTACATCATTATAATCAAAGCTTGGTCTGTCATTTGAATTGTGAATGGAATTACGCATCATGTAGCTTCTAGTGAAAATCTCGGAGGGTCTTTTGTTTCTTTCCATTTTTAAACAGTTACACTAGTACTAAAAGCAGAAAATAAATGAAATGAGTAGAAGGGAGTATATACTTATAAGATGTGTTTCTTCTATGTTTTTTTTTTTATATTTGATGTTAAACAGAACAAACAATGGTTTACATCAATACATTTTGGTCATTATATACAAATGTTGAAGGTTTATAAATACATTTCTGCTTTTATATATACATGCCTTAAAAAGGCCAGAGGCTCCTTATGGAGACATGGACACAAATGCGGCGAGGTTAAACATGTTTTGTAATATCTCTACCCTCCACTCTAGCCAATTTAGAATAAAGAAATACACAACAATACGCACAGTAAAACCCAGTTCAAACGCAGTCAGAGTCAGGAAAGGTTACAAAAGAAACTAAGCAAAATGACAATGATACATACTTTAAGAAGGGCTACCAATAGTTACTGACATGCATGCTCCAGACCTCAATTTAACTGATTGAAAGATTATGTTTTCACCATATAAAAATCTAGTACAATCCCACCCGTTAGTGGTTTAGTAACATACTATTTATACAATTTATGAGAAGAACATAACCCGTTTTATGCCATCATATGGTTTTAGAATACATGAGTTAAATTCCGATGGATAGACCCTGATACCATCATATGCACTCCTTAATGACCTGACAACAGTAGCGTAACTATACCCCTTCTGAATAAGGCTCCTTAAGGCTTTGGTATCCTTTTAAGCGAATATCGACATTTTTGATGCTGTGTAAGGAATCTTACTATAAAAGATTGGATGTAAACTACATGTACGTATAAGATGTATGCATGTTGATTCATATTTACGAATGATGTCCTTGTACCTATGATAACATTTAGTAAATGTTTTGATTTATAATTTGTACATTACTTACCGTTTTTTTTTCTTTCGGTTAGAGTCATAGTGAGATTAAACACATTTGACATCTTAGTTTACCGATTGCTTTTTAAATGCTAGACCACTTTGCTTGACACTCAATACTTTTTACAAGTGCATAATGAATACGAGAAAATTAAAACTCTCTTTTGTTTTTACAAATTACACAAGTATAGAAGTATAGTAGTATACTCGATCAATGGACACTTCTCCTGTGCATATACGCAATTTATATACACGTAGAGGACACCTCTTTTACAGGGAATTTAAATCGATAATTTTCTCTTAAGGCTACAAAAACAAAAATAGATTTACAAGAAATGTATTTATCATTAATATTATTATAATCAAGTAAGGATGGCTACAGGCAATATAGACCCAAACATATGTTTATGTTTTCTATATTGTAAACCATGACCACATTCTTTAATTTTTGATTATCATAAACTACTAAAATACAGGTAAAAAGGAAACATTTGATAATAATTACATTAGATGTATATTTCATTATAATACGTTTATTCTGATTGATTAACTGCACATCACGTGCTATTCCTGAAACAATTGTATTAGACAATAACATTTATCATTCATGATGACACGAGGTCCCACAATAAAGTGCACAGGTAAATTAAATGAAAACTTGATAAAAATCGTGTTTTCATGATTCTAGCTAAAAAAATGTAATTATAAGTATTGAATGCTTCTTTTTGTAACTTTATAGGGTTGTAAAAGCGTTGACCGTGCGCACATTTTTAGTATGAAGCGCTTTCGCGCTTCATACAAAATGTACTTCGGTCAACGCTTTTACACCCCAATAAATTTACAAAAAGCAGCATTCAATTCTTAAATATACTCCAGCTATCAATAGTGTAAATGTGTATGATTGAATGTATTTTAATTAATAAACTGTTAGATACAATCGGTATTTTTAATCACAAAAGTTCACACGCCATAAACATATCTTCATTAAAATTTCATATAATTTGAATATATTTTGAACGCTTTGAAAATTTGAAAATTAGAAAATAGTAGAATTTATACTACAAATTCGACAACCATTATCTCTTCTAATGAATAATTTTTAATCAAATGAATCTTTTACACAATATAATGGTTCTATAACATATGGTTCACTTTAAAAAAGGTTTCTCGATATTTAGCAGTTAATAGACAAATAAAGTTCTTTACTTAATAGTCAGGTCATTTGAACTAGTAAATTTATTCTCTAGTATTATAATTGTTTCGAGAGTCTTAGCCGTATTGGGTTCAACTTTTTGGAACTTTTGGTCCCCAGTGCTCTTCAACTTTGTACTTGTTTTGGCTTTCGAACTTTTTTCATCCGAGCGTCACTGGTTAGTCTTGTGTGGACAAAACGCACGTCTGGCGTATTAAGTTTTAAACCTGGTTCCTTTTGTTAACTATTATTCGTGTGTTTCTCTGTCCAATATGTACTCCAATTTATTTGTAATGTAGTCTTGTCATGTAATGTTGTCATTTTAATGTGATATTTAACATTGCCATGAAAGCGGGAGGTTTGGCATGCCACAAAACCAGGTTCAACCCACCATTGTTGTCTTAAAATGTCCTGTACGAAGTCATGAAAATGGCCATTGTTATAGTATAGTTCTTTTCTGTGTGTGTTACATTTTAATGTTGTGTTTCTGTTGTGTCGTTGTTATCCTCTTATATTTGATGGGTTTCCCTCAGTTTAAGTTTGTAACCCGGATTTGTTTATTATCTCTATCGACTTATGAGTTCAGCGGTATACTATTGGTACCTTTATCATGTTTATTTACAATACAGCGACTGTATAGTACTCTAATGTCTTTCCTAGGATACAATTCAACAATAAGGTTTTATTCTAATGCAATTTGTGTATGAATATATAGATATATTGTAAACCCGCAATAGCAAATTAATTGAAAATCGCTTTCATTACAAAATATAAACTTACGTAGTTGATGCATACGTGTACATCTGGTGAACCATGTATTTCCTTCTTTATCTTATATTCAAGTCAATATGTGTTTTTGTTAATCCTTAAAATTTACATGAAAACTATTACATTTTCCATAAGTGTCACAGTCAATACTGGTGTTGATACATGTATAAAGTAGCTAAGGTAAATCTGGTGCATGTTATTCGGGTGTGAAATACAATGATTTAAATTTTAGATTACAAGCAATATATGACTTAAAATGGGAGGTAGATAGTAGATTTAAAACAAATAATATAACCTATGTAAGCAGGTGATAGTTTCAATCCACTGATTTGTCTGTCTATACTCTGAAACGTCGGTAAATGTCATATTAAATAGATATGAATAAATCATAAATTATAGCCGATGTTAACGAAACAGCATTTACACGCTACAAAATACATTAAAGGGACGAAAATCTCTGTATGTGTTATTCAAAATTACACTTTTCACGTAGATTATTCGTAATTGAATCCAGTACAGTTAAGAAGGTGTGATATGAATGCCAATGAGTGCCAATGAGACAACTCTCCATCCAAGTCACAATTTGTAAAAGAGGGGCGAACGATACCTAAGGGACAGTCAAACTCATAGATCAAAACTAAACTTGGCCTCGGATCATACCGAACAGCAAGCTATAAAAGACCCAAAAAATAACTAGCGTAAAACCATTCAAACGGGAAAACCAATGGTCTCATCTATATAAAAAACGAAAAACGAGAAACACTTATGAACCACATCATCAAACCGTTACTACTCTTAGCCATGTGCACACAAATGAAGCGGTTTTAAAATTTATAATCGGTACGGTCGTTTTTGCTGTGTAACTTGTTTGTTTTCTGTTGACTGTTTTGTACATTAATTTTATCGTTATTATTCTCATTTAAATTGTTTTACATTTGTCATTTCAGTGACTTTTCTAGATGCCTTTGCAGTATGAGCTCTTCTCTTAGTAGAAAACTGTACGATGACATAGAGCTTGTAGTGTTTGTGTTATCTGTGGAGAGTTGTCTTATTGGCAATCCCATTGTATTTTCTTTTTATATTTCTATTTATTTTGCAGGTGAGATATAACTACACAATAGAAAAAAATTATTCTCAAACAAAATAAAATCAGTTGAATATTCAGAAATAAGTTTATTTTTCAGTCAAGATGCGCGATTCAAGGCCAATTTAAACGTCTAAGAGATTTATTAAGTATTATAACTCGTATTAGAAATCTAAAACAAATTGATAGAGACGAAATTGAAAAAAAAGTAAATTTATTCACTCACAATCTAAATACATTTAAGAAATAAAGTTTAATCATTTTGCAGTGTGTGACAAATTTTAACTTCATTTAATGCATAAAAAAAGATCTGGTTTAAACAAGATTACCATTGAGGAATGACTTTTGGAAAGTTTATCTTATATAGACTACGTATAAAGATTTTGAATATTTAAACAAACTACCTACCATGCATTCAATGTTTACACTTAATTTATTGAAAATGTTAATCACAGTCCCTGAAGTTTGAAGTCCTGCATATAATCTCATGTAGGGTATATTGTAAATCAATATTGTGATATATTTTAGATGTTTTTCTCTATACCTAAGGTAGTGTTAAGGTGGCTTTAAATTAATAAGATATCTAGAAAGATATACAACTGCATAATACAATGATATTATCATTGAAACAACGTTGGCATTTCAGATTTTAAGGGGCAATTTATTCAAACAACAAATCGAAAACATCCACACCAATAATCAAAATTAATATCGAGGTGTGAGCACAATTTAGAATAAACGACAACAGTCTATAGTTAGTTTGTTTACATTGTGTTTCATTTGAAATAACTTTACACAGTATTGTTAAAGATAAATACGATAGAGTGCCATATTGAACATTAAATGATGACTAGGAGGAAGACGAAACCAAGCACAAAACGCAAGCTTATGGATTCGTCACAGAATACTGATTCTTCGTTCGATTTAACTTCCAAACAACCATACAAGAAATCAAATAAAAAACAAAATAAACAACAATCTGCTAGTAATTCAGTCGATTATAGTGAACAAGGAAATATTTCTGCTCAGATGACACCTGAGAATTTCATACAAAACCAAAAACAGCAAAGCAGCACACCATATCCGTATCTGTACCCTCCCCCTTTTTCTGGACCCCAACCTGTGCATTTTAGCCAATATACACCGCCCGTTGCGGATAGTAGTATTCTCAGTCATATTATGCACAGCATCAGTTCTATTGATTCTAGATTGAGCAAACTTGAAAGTATGGATAAAAAACTGGATAAATTTGACGGTCTTTGTGAGGCAGTTGATAGTTTATTCACCAGGGTAAAAACATCCGAATCTGATGTTAAAAAAACTCACTACTCAAGTATCTGAATTAAATAATACGTGTGACAGTTTTAATATCAAACTTGACCAATTAAATGCAGAAAAGGATAATTTGTGGATTGCACAGGCATCTGGGGGTTCTGGTAGTCCAGGAAAGGGGTCGAAATTAAAGAAAGAAATAGCTGAAATACATAAACAAAACAGCGAGTTAAAGTCAACCGTGTCTGATTTGCAATATGAGGCTACAAAAAACAATCTTATATTCTACGGTATTGTGGACATGCCAGGTGAGGATGTCCAAAATCTGCTTAGTGGTTTCGTTCGCAATGAAATGGAGGTTAAAACAAATATCAATTTCCGCAGCGTTCGACGTATGAATAGCAAATACAAGCCAAGGCCAATAATTGCAACTTTTGACAATTTTAAACAGCGTGAGGTAGTGAAGTCATCTGCTTACAAATTAAAGGGCTCTCCGTTCGGTCTCAGTGTACAGTATTCACCAGATGTGCTCGCTAAAAGAAAACAATTGCTCCCAATTCAAAGAGAAGCTCGTGCTCAACAAGCTAAAGCAGTGATGATCAGAGATAAACTGTATATAAATAATGAGCTTTTCGATCAGATTAAGCACAAGCAATTCTTACCGAAACTGGAAACTCAGATACCGAATGAGAAGATCGATGTAAATATATGCACTGACAAGACAACTCATCAAACTGACGAGAAGCAGGCTAGTACCAAAGAAGACTAGGATAGCGTTGGAGGTTTTGTGTCTCATTCAAAAAACTGTGACAATTTGAAAGTAATTTCTTGGAACGTGAATGGTGGTATTCAAAATAAACTAGATAACATTGCATTTTTGAATTTTATTTGCACATATGATATAGTTTTTCTTACAGAATGTTGGTTTAAAAATGATTTTAGTTTTTCTATTCCTGGTTTTGATTGTTTTTTGTATGCTAGACGCAAGTCTAAATCTACTCAAGGAGGAGGTATTGTAATTTTAATTAAAGAGTGTTTTTCTAATAAAATTTCTATTGAAACATGTATTCATGATACAATTATATGGTTGAATATTGAAAAGAATATTGTTACAAGTGATAAAAGCTTATTTATTGCCTGCGTTTATATACCCCCTGTCAGATCGAATTTTTATAAACTTTATAATTGTGATTTATTTGCTGATTTAGAAAATAGTATTGAACTTTACTCTTCACTTGATAATGTTATACTTTTGGGTGATACAAATAGTCGAACTGGGGCAATAGATGATTTTGTGAGTAACGATAGTATTCATACTACTATAAGGAATAGACTTGATGATATTTTTGATTATTCTGCTGATATAGAACTCAATGTAAGAAATAATCCTGACAACAATACAAACTGCTATGGTCCAAAACTTATCTCGCTATGTAAAGCCTCGGGTTTGAGAATATTAAATGGCCGGCATAAAAATGATTTTGCGAATGATTTTACATTTTGTGGTGCGAATGGAATGAGCGTTATAGACTACCTATTAGTCCCAGTGTCACTTTTCCCGATAGTGCGTCAACTTATTGTGTCTAATTTTACAACTTTTTCCAAACACGCGTTTCTACATATACAACTTTCATTACTGTGTAACAAACAAAATTCAACACCGTTTCCGGGTGATGAAAACGGAGAGAAACTGTCTCAGGACAAATTTAAATGGAATGATGAATTAAAAGAACAATGTAGAGATTGTTTAATGAATAATATGGAAAAGATAAATTTGTGTCGTGAACGGATTGACTTTGATGGGCAGAAATTACTCGACAATTCGTTGGCCGAATTCACTAGTACGTTAAATGACATTATGGCACCATTTTTTAAAAAGAGGACAAACAATAATAAATCTTGCAGATCTAACATTTGTGATGATAAACCTTGGTTCAACGCCCAGTGTAAAGACCTTCATCGCTGCTATATAAACTGTTTAAATATATTTAATAGACTGAAATCGCAACTAAACCATAGTAATTTAATCCGAGCGAAAAAGGACTATAAAACACTAGAACGTCGCTTGAAACGAGAGTATATGCGCACTGAAGGAAACATGCTAGACATAATGAGACTTACAAACCCTAAATTATTCTACAAGAAATTTAAAAGGAAAGCGTCCTCTAAACATGCTGTACCATTAAAGTTGTTCCATGAACATTTAAAGTCATTGTGCTCATCAGACACAGATGCTGTACTGGACGACAGCCAATTTCATAATACTGATGGTGAATGCGTCTATGAGGAACTTGATGAAGAAATTACAGAAAATGACATTTTGAAAGCTATTCGTAACCTTAAACGTGATAAAAGTCATGGAGTTGATGGAATTCTTAACGAATATTTTATTGAATACAAAGATGCGTTTATGCCTGTATTACTGTACCATTGTGTACATTTTTAATGGAATTTTACAGTCCGGAATTTTCCCTACAGATTGGGCTAAAGCCATACTTATACCTATATTCAAGAAGGGTAGTGTGCTTGATCCGAACAACTACAGAAGGATTAGTTTAGTCAGTAATTTGGGAAAGTTATTTACGTCCGTTCTTAATCAACGTTTGATAGACTGGTCGGAAACGTTTGATATTGTGACCGATGCCCAGTTCGGCTTTCGTCCCGGTCTGGGTACAGTAGATGCTATTTTTGCTCTTACATCATTAATTTTCAAATCCTTATCAGCCAAAAATCGTTTTTATTGTTGTTTTGTAGACTACACGAAAGCTTTTGACACTGTTCAAAAATATATGTTATGGTATAAACTATCAAAAATTGGTATACAAGGTAAATTTTTAATGGTTATCAAAGCAATGTATTCTAATGTCACTTCTTGTGTAAGTGTTGATGGGTTCAACTCTGATTATTTTACTAATGAAGTAGGTTTGATGCAAGGTGAAGTATTATCACCGATATTTTTTTCTATGTATGTCAATGATTGTGAAATGGCTTTTATAAATAGTGACTCTATTCCTTATGAGATGAAGGAACTAAATTTATTTTTACTAATGTACGCTGACGATATGGTTATTTTTTCAGAAACTGTATCTGGATTACAAACATTACTTGATACTTTGTATGATTATACCTCCAAATGGTCACTTAGTGTGAATATAGCAAAAACGAAAATTGTTGTTTTTAGAAAGGGTGGGAAAATACATGACAATGAGAAATGGTATTATAATAACCAGGAAATAGAAGTTGTAGATAAGTTTAGTTATCTTGGTATTTTGTTAAATTTTAATGGTAAATATAATGTGTTACAGCAGAAACTCTCAGAACAGGGTAGAAAAGCTGTGTTTGCCTTAAGGAGAAATGTAAAAGATATATATTTGAATTTTGTAACTTTACTTTCGCTTTTTGATACTTATATAAACAGTGTGCTTTGTTATGGTTGTGAAATTTGGGGTACTCACAAGGCACCAGCTATAGAAAGGATACATCTGGGCTATTGTAAAAATATTATGAAAGTAAAAAGCTCTACTAGTAATGTCATGGTGTACTACGAGCTAGGTAGATTGCCATTATTGCACACCAGAAAATGTCGAATTTTTAAATACTGGTTTAAGCTGTTATGTACTACAAACTGTATTTTGAAAAACTGTTACTGTTTTTTATATGACGATTTACAAAAATGTGCAAATAATAAGACAAATTGGTTGTATTTTATTAAAAATGAGTTGCTCAGTATAGGTTTAGGTGATATTTGGTATAATCAAGGTTTATTTTTAGATAGTAAGCTCTCCAGTAGTTTTTACTTGATAATTAAACAACGCCTGTTTGATTGTCTGAAGCAAGATTTTAACAGCCAAATGAATAATTTAGTTAAATGTACAAGTTATAGATATATGGTTCAAAATTTTTGTTTACAAAATTATTTATGTAAACCAATACCAGTTATTTATAAGACATGTATTACCAAAATAAGACTTAGTAGTCATGATTTAGCTATAGAATGTGGTCGCTATTCTGCAATTCCAAGAAGTAATAGATTATGTAGTTTTTGTAAAAATGACATTGAAGATGCATTTTATTTTAAAATGTCCTACTTATCAAGGTCTTAGATCTTATTTAATAAAACCATATTATTGGAGAAAACCTTCTATGTATAAATATATACAATTAATGAGTTCTAATAATCTTAGAGAATTATGTAATTTGGGTAAATTTATATTTCGTGCACAAAAATTAAGATCTAACATGATGTAATATGTTTAACACATTTCCTTCTGCTATCTATGTATACTTTGTGTAGTTTATATGTTGTATGCCTATAGTTGTTATGACTTTGGTAAATAAAGATATATATTAGTATATAATTGTCGAAAAGGTGATATAATTAAACAAAGATATTTTAAAGATCTGCAATAATACAAAAGTCTTCAAATGACATTTAAAATTAAGATATTATATAAGACGATCGATAAAAAGGTTAACAAGTGGCGAGAATAAACTATTGTATGTTAGGTCTAAGACAGAAAATAATGAAACAAAAAATAGGGTGCCAATATATAAACATTGGAGAGTAAGTAAAAAAATAATCAAAGAATAAAGAAAAATGGACTAAAACTAAATAATACAAAAATGAAAACACCCCATCCAGGCATGTTGCTTTTGTCTTACTATAAATTCATGTTATGGTAAATGTTAGTCCGTCTATTTTGTTTTTTGATGGTACGCTAGTTTGTACTTTTGTATTGATTAGATAATATCTTTTATATATAACGTGCTAAAAATTTCAATACTGTACTGCCTATTATCACATATTTTGTACTGATATGTACGTTTTTGCATGGCCAATAATAGCCAGAAGTCAAGGTTGGTTATCAGCTCTCGAAATCCATACCGAGCCCCCGAGTTTAACTTCTGGTAACTTGTCAATCAACAACTATTTGTAAACGATTGTGAAATAGTTGTCATCCGAAGCAGCTAGACGATCAGGAGAGGTTTCTCACCTATCAAATGACGATGCATGTAATTAATTCATATGAAAAATGAGAACACAATGAAAAGAAATTTAGACATTTACGAATCTGCTGTAGTAGAAAAATATGTAAAAATCAACAGTGGAAATGACCAAACATCCCGTAAAATTTTGACGTCATGAAGAATTTAGAAAATATGACGCCACAATGGAAAATGATTGTTGTATGACATCGAAAGTGTGTTTTTGTTGAATTTTTGTTGAAAATACCATAAATAATTTGGTATATGCTATCTTGTTTCTCTTGCTTGAAAATATGTGATAAATAGATTATAAATTTTCATTTTCTATATGGTCCGTAGTATCAGCCCACGACCAATATCAAGCCCTCTTGCTCGATATGGGAGTTTAGGCTACTCTAGGGCTGATACCATAATAATCTATAATTATAGCCCCTTATTTCAATATTTAGGTTGGTATTATATTTCATTTTAAATGTCAATGATACTTCATAAACTCATTAAGTTTTCAGCAGGCATTACTACTATTTCTATTTGACGTTTTTTCTCTCGCTTTGTCGATAACTGCAGACATATTTGATACAATGTATGAAAATGAGCAGTCTGATTAAAATCAAACCTCTCAGCACTCCCGTTTCTGATATGTCGCGTGGGAGCTCAGAAGAAACCCGCTTTGAGGTCACATGCAGGTCACCAAATTATCAGTCTGATAACGCGCGCGACATATCAGAAACGGTAGCGCTGAGAGGTTTGATTTTAATCCGACTGGCAAATGCAAATCATTTATAAAGATGTAT
Organism: Mytilus galloprovincialis; assembly: GCA_037788925.1. NCBI lineage: Eukaryota > Metazoa > Mollusca > Bivalvia > Mytilida > Mytilidae > Mytilus > Mytilus galloprovincialis. Next base: position 59,749,768 of record CM075342.1, read on the forward strand.
ATCAGTAGGGTCTGAAATTATAGCAGAGTAAATCTATAAAACCAAGTTTTAATCCACCATTTTCTACATGCCTGTATCAAGTCTGGAATATGATAGTTGTTATTCTTTCGTTTGATATGTTTAACTTTTGTAATTTGATAAGGACTTTCCGTTTTGAATTTTCCTCGGAGTTCAGTATTTTTTATTTTACTTTTTCATGCCTGTGTTTTACGTCTGAATATGTAAATTATGTATGGGTTCATTCATACGGGATCGGGGAGTGTGTCATCACTGACGTCACCGTCTTAGTGGTAATTAAACGTTTATCGATTAGATTTTCTAAAATCGACTAAAATTTGTAAGACATAAACATTTTTTTGTTATGAAGTAACAACGAGATTATGGTGTAAACTAATTAGGCTGGTATACCTTTTGATACGTTTTGTTTTTGTTTCTTCGGAATAGTCTAATGGAGGATTCTTGATCAGCAAAAGATCATCTCAATGACGTCTCAACTAGTGCTCATCCATGCAGAGGGTTACTGTGATTAAATTGGTGACACAACGTTATTTATCATGTCTGTATTAAAAGCTGAAGTTTTCTCGTCGTATAAAGCTGTATTACATATTTGTTTTGTATTTAATGGGTGTACAAAGGCCATGCCGATGTTATTTATATTTTGTTTTGCTGTTTTAAATGAAAGAAAACCCTGTTTTAATACCTTTTTTTTAGTTTTAATTACTTAGTTGAACTTTTAACAAAGTAGTAAATTTCTCTAATACTACTATTTTTCAGCTGAGGGACGTCACTGGTAAATGCAAACACACCAATTCGCCAACAAAACCTTAATATCGTATGCAGTGGTTGATATGTTATACAAAGTAGACGATCCATTAAACAATATGTACTTTTAAACAAGATAAAAAAGACATCGATTTGCCTTCATCAAGTCAGGGATATGACAGTTCGTTTGAAGTGTTTGAGATTTTGATTGTGCCATATGATTATGGACTTTCCATTTCGAATTTTCTTTGAGATCGTTTTTCTTTTGTTATTGTATTTTTTCTGTAAATTCATTTAAATAATGATTTAATATGTTAAGGACTAAGTTGACCGTTACTTACTGTGTATGATATATGTACTATTGAAAATATAATCAAAGCAATTCTTAAATTACATTTTGAACAATAATTCAAATTCATATACTTGTTGTAGAAAATGTGTTGAACCCCATGTAGTTTTTCAAAAGATAGATCAATCAAATATCTACTAAAAAAACAAATTAATTTATAAAATACAGATTTAAAACTTATCCAGAAATTTCTGGTTGGTTTATATGGTTTCATCCAAAAGAGTTGCTATCTAAATATTTTATTGAATATTTACTTTATAGTGCCTCCCGATAGTTATGCTTTTGGGCCGTTATGTTCAAAATGTGATATTAATAGAAACAATGATGTATATTCGAACGACACATCTATACGGTTGAATTCAACAAACAACATACTACTCTATCCGGTCTCTCTATTTGGCGTCTTGGTCATTCAGTCTTTGATGTAACTCTTTGTTGAGACCTACCTATTTAGTAGAAATTGGGTTTGATCTATGATTTCCAAACTTGAAGAAGCGATCACGAAGCAAAAATAGAAGTTTGAATGTGTAGGCATTGATAATAAATGTTGCATTTCGCATACGTCAAAATTAATCATTCAAATTTTGTCAAACTATTGACACGATTGAACTCATTACGAAAAAACTTATGCCAAAGCTGTTATGCTTGAAATAACCATTATTACAGAGGTAAAAAGTCACATTAAGTTTATTAAACATAAAAGTCGTCTTACGGTGTAACACTAAAAAATCATAGTACGTCACACCCGGTTACATATGAAAATGGGTAAAAAAATCCCTAAAATTTGAAAGTTGTAGAAAATCATTCCTATGCATATTGATTAAAACCATACAATGTTTTATGTATATAAATAACAACCAGTAAAAATGTATAGTTAAATGATTAATTTATTTTCACAATATACGAGATTCTATATTTTTTGCCATACAAACGCCCTATCAAATAATTCACATACATGCTATATATTCTTAACGACATCAATGTAACATGATTAAAGGAGGGAAATATGTATTTACATATAAGGAACTATACACTAAAGGGTCTATTAGATTCAAGTGTCTGGTAAAGTTTAGATACAACCCATTGTTTAAATACATTATTAAACAAATATATAGTGGTGTGAAAAAAATTATATTCCAAATGAATTACTGCTTATCAGGTCAAAATCTAGCCTCACTAAGTCTGTATGAATGCGACCTTCAATTTAATACCTTCGTAGCGTATGGGTTATAGGGGAATTTCGGAGGTCATTCCGATGGTATTTAGATGACGCCTTAAATAAAACGTAGCAAGTAATTTCGTACCTTGACTATTTTCGTATACCCAAAATTACCATTTCGTACTCACGACCAAAACCATTTTGTACCCTAGGGTCCAAATGCATCTACCATTTCGTACCTGGACTAAATACAAGTTTTCCATTATGAATCATATATTTGTAAACAAAAAAAAATTCTTTTTAAAGGTATAAAACATTTTAAGATGATTTGAATTTGCAGGATTCATTCTTTATTAATTATCTGCAACTGTTTTTGTAGTTATTATCAGTTGCTTTTGTCAGGAAACGCAGTGAAAAGGGACACAGACTGATATTCACCGTCGAAGGATAACGTACAAGATTATTTATTGTGTATCCTTCTATCTAACCATCTATATTTCAAAGACGTTTGGTCTTTTTTTTGTACTGCATATCTTCTTGCATGCACATGATATACATGTATATCAATTTGTTATAAATCAAATCTGATAGTTCAAGTCAAATCGGTGAACATGATATTTACAGCTAATGGATAAGTACGATAACACTCATCTGGAATAACAAATTGACGTATATATATATATTAAATATAAAAGATATGTAATTGTTATTTGCCACTATTTACATAACTGTACAGAACAGATGGTTGATCTTTGATTTTGTTTTATATCAATTGGTGTTTGTCCTGTTGACATGCACTTCTTACTATAATTCAGCTGTACTCAGCCTTGAGTTCTTCTTACTGATATTAAAGGAAACTCCCATTACTAACACAAACCAATAATTTTAGATGACATCCTCAGGCATATAACAAAACGCATGTCATAGTTTTATTCTAAACCTAAAAATAAGGTGCTATATATATATATAATATATATATATATATATATATATATATATATATATATATATATATATATATATATATATATATATATATATATATATATATATATATATATATATATATATATATATATATATATATATATATATATATATATATATATATATATATATATATATATATTTGTAAAACCCAATCTTAGTATAAAAAGTCAACAACAAACAATTGTTACATCATGATTTAAGGATGTTAACAAGCTCTAACCATACCCCAACCGGTTTAACGATAAACAACAAAATCAACTACTCCATTTTGCTGAAAAACGAGGCCCCCATAAGTTTTACATCATATCAATACCACGAAGACCTATATTCATGCAGTTTTTGCTAAATTATTGATAATAGAACAGATTGTAAAACAAATTCTGACTAGGAGATTAAAGAGTTTCCCACAGAACAGTTCATAACACATGATAATAGTATACTAGATAATTCAAAAAATATACATGTTATTAACATATTATAACTAGCAAAGACGAAAATTAAAAATGAAGCGTTTTACAGATTTTCAAAATCCATAGCTCTCTCATTATCGTCAGTTAGAATATGATCAGCACCTCCTATTGGCACACCACACTGCGGACACTTTATTTGTTCCATTGGCATGCCACATTCTCCTATAGAATAATAATGCTCTGAAACGAGATGAATCAATAACTGACAGATTGACTGTTTTACACTGCATGTTTTACGCCCTATGTATTGGAATTAATGAAATTTTGTATTTCAAAACAACCTAATATCTTTTATCTACACTTTTGGCGCGTTTAAAAATGCCAATCAATAAACGAAAAGGAAAAATACCCAATAGAATTGTTTATGAAAACTGTCTAGTTTTTTGTTGTAATGCCACTCATTGGAGAAGTAGGGTTTTTTGATTGAAACAGACTAAATATCAACATGCTTTCGATAGCGCGCCGTTGGTTCTGAATTGGTGCGCATGTGTCATACTTTTGTCTCCTTTTTGTTACATTTAACTTAAAGAACCAAATACAGAAGTTATTTGAAGTACAAATTATGATATAAAGTATGAAGTTTCAAAATGAGCCAGTTCTTTAACCTCTTTGCATGTTAAACATATATTCGTGTAATGAAATTTGAAGCGCTTAAATTTGTCAAGTTTTTCAATAACATTTTGCCAAAACGCTGAAGGACCCCCTTCCAAAACTATTAGCAATTTATTATGTATCGACATTATTATCTTATCAATAAGTTACACATATTCAGGCTACATCATCAATGAGCATTTGATACGTGTAAGTTCATTTAATGCAATTTCTATGCTATGAAATATACTGACATACCTGTATGATAGTGCTTTGATCTTATCACACATTTTATGATGGAATGATAATAAACCTCTTACGAGAAGGAATGTCTTCATATAATGAAGACATAATCTTTTTCAATCAGTTTAATTGAGGTCTGGAACTGGCATGTCAGTAAATGCTAGTAGTCCTTTGTTTATTTTTGTACCATTGTCATATTTCTTAGTTTCTTTTGTGACCTATTCTGTCACCGGACGACTTTTATACTTAGTTTTACTATTCGAGTTGATGTGTGTTTGTTTTTCAATATAGGCTAGAGTTATAGGGGGTGTTGGGGGGGGGGGGGGGGTGTTGGGGGGGATGTTGAAATCGCAAATAGTTTGTGTGACCCTGCCACCTTTTTTGCGCCTGTCCCAAGTCAGAAGCCTCAGGTCTCTGACAGTCTTGTATGATTTTTAAATTTAGTTCATTCAAATATTTCGAGGTTCAGTTTGACGTCCATTATCACTGAACTAGTACATAGTTTTGTAAAAGATTTTCGCGCTTTGTTGAAAGACTATCGATGGCTTTCTGCTGTTTTCTGCTCTTTGGTCGGTTGTTGTTTCATGGACATATTTCCTAATTCAATTCTCAATTATTTTTTTAGAACTTACCATTTTTACATTTGTACCAATGTCCTGATCCCATAAATTCTTTCTCCATGGCTCGCTTGATCATTTGCTTCTCCTTAAGTGTAAGACCAATCATTTTAGAAGAAACTTCTTCTGTTTCCTTTCTCATTTTAGATAACTCTTCGTCTTCCATGACGTTAGTAGATTCTAGTTTAAGCAAGTGATTTAGAATATTATCTGGCAATGCTATTCCTTCTCCTTTTTCAGAAAGTTCTGTTTTGAATATATGAATATCTAAGGTAAGCTGTAGTCGTCGTATTTCTAGGTAAAATTCGTTATGTTCTTGTCTTGCATATCTGCTTCGTCTTAAAAACACCCATGTTTCTAGTCGATCTAACCATGCTTTTAAAAAACGTCGACATTCGAAGGAAAATATTTCAATTCTGAGGCTAAAAATTTCTTCATAAAAAGTTAATTGATCGACTACCATATTCAGAATATCGATTGATCTAGTAGATTTAACTTTTTCCTTTAATTTAGTAAATATGTTGGTAGGCAAGTCAATTTCATATTTGGTGAGTAACTGTAATGTAGCAAACCGCTTTGCATGGAGATCTGTACCTTCTTCAATATTTCGAATGGTTTCTAATACCCCACAAATGTTTTTGTTGATACATTTTAGTTCGTTAGAATATCTTTTTGACTTTGAGATTTTAGTGCTGCACTTTGGGCATTTCAAAGACTTGATTTCGTCACAGGTATTATCAACAACATTTGAAATATATTGATCTAATCCATGTACTTCCAAGACACATTCGCAGTCTTCTAACCTAATGAATATGGCGTTATCTTCATCTTCATTTCCAAATAATATTTCTGTCAAGTTTTCGCATACTTTACAAACACACTTAGAACATTCACATAAAAGTCCTGAACATTTGTGACCAAGGCCACAATCTAGTATAGCATTACAAAGTGTATTACATTTTTGTCTTTTACAAGGTTCTATACATAATTGATCACACTTGAACTTGTTTGGACAATTTGCTTTACATTCCCATTGACAAAGTTCCATACACGGTATACAGTTATCGCCACATCTCCTTTTACATTTATCCCCATGACTACATTGTCGATCACACTTCTGCTTACATGGTGGACATCTATAACTGCAATTGTCCTTACAAATATGTCCACATACTAAGTTTCTATTGCATTTTTGTTTACAGGGTACATGAAGCCTTCCTTGACTACAATCTGAACACGTTCCTTGACATTTGTGACCACAAGCTAAAAATGATGAGCACGGTACTTTACACGGTGGGTCATATTTGGTGCAACAACCCACCTGTACTAAATGTCCACAGCGGGCTTCTACTTTAATTAACTCCATGCAGTCATCCTCTGTATTACAAGGCTCTGTACAATGTCTCTGACAACGATGACCACATGATATAATAGCTTGGCATTGCTCATCGCATGACGCCATATCTGGAACTTCTGAACATTTCATACGTTTTTTATGTTGACATTTAGGAATGATCTTTTCCACAATTTCATTGCATGTTCCACACAAGTATGGAACATGACAAGATTTCATGCATCTATGTCCCATTGGGCATACTCTTTTGTAGCATTGTTTTGCACATTTTTGTTCTGAATGATCAGGATCATCTATATGACACTTCCTTGAACAGAAGTGGCCACATTCTCTTCTAAAAGTGCAAGATTTTTGACATCCGCCATCTGTAACAAGATCAAAGTCATTTGGCTGAGAAATGTAAGTTGAACTCTTGTGATTTTGACATGTTAGCTGCAGACGTGTACCAAAAGAGTTGCTACCTTCCGCATTCTTCATTATGTTATACCATAGTCTTGATTTCGATTTTAAAAGTTCGAAATTGCCTATGGCATAAAGTCCAATTTTCGCTCTTGATAAAGCAACGCAAACTCTATTTGGCTCGGACAAATAGCCTATTTTGTTTTCTATGTTACTTCTAACAAGTGACAATAAAATTATTTCATTTTCCTCTCCTTGATAATTATCTACTGCAGTCACTCTTACGGCAAGCTCACTAGATGATTTGTCAGGCTGATTTGAAACTGTTGTATGAGGATCATTTCTTGAAAGTTCTTCTTCTATAGGTTTTATCAAGTTGCGGAGAAGACGAACCTGATCTAAGTATGTGGACAGCACAGTAATTTTAGAAGATGGATATCCTTGCATTCTGATATACCTGTACAACTGACAAATTAACTGTGCCTCGAAAGTGTTCTTGTGACTTCTTGAAAGATCTTCGCGCTCCTGGTCTTCAAACACAGAATGCGATAAAAAGAACATGTTATTGTGCATTCCTTTCACGTTTTCGTATTCACGCACACATTTGGCGTTTTGCAGAGTATCATAAATATGAGGCACTAAAAGCTTTGATATCTTTGGTCTCATTCGATGTTGATTTTCTAATTTTTTAAATGGGAAGTTTCCATTAATAAGTCTTTCAAAAAGGGAAATATTTATTTTGTGTTGCAGTGCAGTCTTGTAATCGTTGTAAGATGGGCGCAGTTGTTGGTGGTCGCCAATCATAATAAGTTGTTGACACGATGATGTCAAACATGCAACCACGTGATGTTCTGGGATTTCGGCAGCTTCTTCAAGGAGAACAATGCTTGGAGAAACTCGTTTAAGAATTTCTATATCTCTAGCAGCTCTTGTTGTGGTGCATGCTACAAGTTTTGCCCTCTTCAGTATGTTGATATCAGCTATGTGTTGAATCTCTTCATAACGTTTTTGTGCTCTTTTGTAGCTTTTCTCACACTCTTGAATTTCCTTGTTTATTGGGATGAGAGCTTGTTGAATCCAGTATTTATACAACTGCCACCTTTGAAGATCGTGTATCCACCATACATTGGACACCGACCGTGCTCCTTCAATCGACATAGCTTGTGTACAACAAAGTTTATCTTGTATTTTCTTAATGAAAATAGATTTTTCTTTCTCATCATATTGCTCCCAAAACCATTCTTTATTCTGGGTTTTTTCTTCGTTAACAATACTTGACGAAACAACCATTTTCAGTTTTTCAAAGTCTAGATGCATTAATTTATCTTTTTCAACTGTTTTTATGTCCTCTTCATCGTACTCCCAACTCTGATCATCATACCAATTTTCCTCGTCATCAAAATAATCAAAATCGTTTTCTTCATAAATATTTTCTGAATAGTTTGGTCGTATTGTAACTTTTTGTTGAGTTGCTGATTCAATATCTAACCATCTAATCAAAGAAGATTCATTTCTGAGTGCACTGTACTGCGAGTTAGTAATCACTCTAGCTACGTCATGCAGCCAGTCTTGATGAACTATTCCTGTCTCAATTTCCTCTCGAAGTTTTTTCAGGTTGTCATGCTCTTTAATCCTTATTTTCAAATTTGATCTGGCATTAAATGCCATTACATTCAGTAAGCCTGAGCTTTCCTTTTTTGTGCGTGATTGAACTTCTCCCCAGCGAGTTATGTATTCTTCCCGCGTGTAACTATATGCTTTGCGTTTAGACGTCAAGTTATATTCTCTCAATATTTCGACTTCAGATCTCGATCCTAATCGGACAATATCAGCTGTGTCTGTTGATCGCAGTCGTTTTGATATATCAAGTAGAAACTGATCTAATGCATGATTGGTGTAACTGAGTAGAAGCATTGGCCCTTGGTTTTCCTGTTGACGCCATATATGGTCATTTTTTAACAACAGTTCAGCTATTTTGAGACCAACTACAGTTTTTCCAGTTCCAGGTGGTCCCTGAATTAGCGCAAGTTTACTTTTCATTGATGTAAGAAATGCTCTGTATTGCGATTCGTCCAGTTTAAGAAAATCTGCATCAGGCCAGTTCGACTCCAATGAAATATCTATGTCATATACCTGTAGTTCAGAATTCAAACAGCTGATATCAAATCCTCTTTCTACGAATTTAGATGATTCAAAATAATCTGGCACCTGTTGTTCTATGCTGTGTCTCTTGTTTAGTAATTGCTTTCCGAAAGGTAAAACACTTTCCTGATTAAAAACCTCACTGTGCATACACTGTAGCGATTTTAATGTATAAAAGTAAGATGGAAAGAAAGCTTGGCTTTCAACTAGAATAATATCTGACTGTTGTAAAATGGCAGACAAATCTCCAATATCCTCGGTAAATTTGATTTCGAAAATCCCCTTTTTTAGATCAGCAGGATTACGCTCTGCAACCGTTGCATACTGAAGGATCGAAAATGATTTGTTAGTTAAACAAACAAGAGACCCGAATGTAAGTAACTTTCTTGTGTTCCAGTTAATTCGGCTATAGGGAGTGATATCAAATCTTATTTTCCAGGTAATGCCGTTTTGTTCATTGCAACATCGGGTAAGGAAGGATATATCTTTATAGACACGGATGTCATCATGTCGCCATCTTTTCTCAAGGCAATCTGGATCTTCATTTATACTTTCGTTCAAAGAAACCAACCCTCTACACAAAGGTCTTATAAAATCTTGTCGATGAACCATAAATAGTCTTCGTAAATAGCTTTCCTCCGTGTCATATTCAGAATCAATGATTACATTCTCACATGTCTCTATTTCCATAAGATCTGGCAATATAGCTAATGTTGACAGTTTGTTCTCGGTTTTAGGTTTTTTTTCTTGAGGATTCCATTTGTCTCTTATTTCTAGTATTACGGATTCTAGGACTTCTTTTTGATTCTCGTCGTCAACTTTTTCGTCAACACATCTTTCCAAAGAATCTAATGGTTGCATTAAATCGGAAGGTCCAGCATTGACATGATAAACAAGCCCTTTCATCAAAACAAGTAAATTGTGTAGCATGTGAATGTTTTCCTTATCAAACTTTAAACGAAACTCGCAAATAATATCTTTTATATCCTTTCGTTCAAAAAATCTTCTTTCCTTTAACGGATTCAGAGCTTTTTGTACTAATGACTGATGCTTAGATTCACAAACCTGACACATAACTTGCAAAAATAACGCCATATGGTCAATCATTTCGTGTTTAAATAGAAATGTGTCTAGTTCTCTACTACAAGTACTCAGATAAGCCGCTAAACTATCGTTATCCATCTTTGATAATTGTGTTATGTCTATCTTTTGATCAGATGCTTCAAATCCGTTCTGAGATTTTTTGGTGAATGTTTTATTTCCGGTGTAATTTTGCCTTGTCTTGTGATATCTTGATTTGTTATTTGAACTAGATTGATATCGGTCAGAGCAATTCCGTCTTTGATTTTCATTTAACGAATGTCTGCTTGAGTTTTGCGTTTTGCTATACGTGTCTTCTTTTTGAACTGTTACCGTGCAAGTTTTTTCATGAATCATTGAAGACTCTCCACGTCTAATGGTTTCATGTCTGCTATTTTTTTTATCTATTATTTGTGTATTCGTATCATGCGCAGTGTTGATGTCAAAATTTGATTGAGATAAATGAAAATCCGTATTTTTGCATGGAGACCTTTGTTGTCTTGTATTTTTGTGAACTACATTTAGACTAGAAGTTTGCCTTCCTTGCTGTTCTGATGTATTTGTTAGTAAAGATTGTCCTCTGTATTCAGTATTGTGTGTTGATTTTGTACGTGATCGTTTATTTATTGTGTTTTGCAGTGAACGTTGTCTGTCAGGACAAATATCTTGCCTTTCCTGAACACTACGATTTCTGTCCTTTGGGGAAGATGATCTTTCTCGTCTTCTAGGCGAATGTAAAGGTTCTCGACTTCTGTTGTTCTTTGAATGTGACCTTTCAGGGGAATGAAGTAAACGAAAATCCGTTTTTTTGCATGGAGACCTTTGTTGTCGTGTACTTCTATGAACTACATGTGGACTAGAAGTTTGTCTTCTTTGTTGTTCTGGTGTATTCCTTCGTGAAGATTTTCCTTTATATTCAGTACGTCGTGGAGATTTTGTACGTGATCGTTTAAATCTTGTTTTTTGCAGTGAACTTTGAAAGGAAGTATCTTGCCTTTTCCGAACGTCAACACTACGATTTCTGTTATTTGAAAAGGATGATCTTTCTCGTCGTCTAGGTGAAAGGAGAGGTTCTTGCCTTTTGTTCTCAGAACGAGACCTTTCATGTGTTCTTTTTCTAGGAATCGTTCGTTTGTCTCTGGTTCCTTCATTGTGATTATGTGCATTATGCTTATACGTTTTACTCTTTTCTCCCTTTTTGTCAATGTTTGACGTTTTCATTTTCTTTTGCCTATTCGTGTTGGTGCTATGTGATTGGCTTGTGTTCTTTCGTTTTCTTGACTCAAAATTCTTCTCTTGTGACGAAAGATGTTCTTTTGGTACATGATGTCTTTTGTTGGTATCAATTCGGTGATTTTTATGTGTTGTGTTAGGTACAACGCTAGACTCCTGTCTAGTTTGAGAGTGATCATTGTCCTGAAAGTCATTTGAAATTTCCTGAATATCGGTTATCGATTGATTGGTTGTAATTTGCACTACACGTTGACTTCTTGGTTTATTTGTTTTTTCACCTAAACGATCAAATACAGATGGTTTATTTGCATCTTTTATTTGGTTCTTTATGTCTACTGTATCTTCCTCATTGTTATTTACAGTTATGGCTTCAAAGTCAACGTCTCCGTAATCAATGATTGGTCTTATTGACGTGTTTAGATTTAGATTCGTCGATTTAGAGGTATCAATCGTGTGTCGAAAGGTCTGTTTGTGTCTTTCCATTTCTTGGATTAAAACTGAATGTAAAAATATAAATAAAGTGACTAAAAGCAATCAGTTCATCTTAAAATATTTATATAATTATAATATTTTTTTTATGCCATTACATAATTATTTTTTGACTTTTTTTCCTTGAAGGTGTATTATAACTCAACCATCTCGAATAAAGTTTGATATGTGTTTTATAATATCATTTTTTAAAAGAATATAATAACAAATATAAAGTATTTACGTTTCACAAGAAGGAAGCAGGATCTTCTACATATAGGTTTAAATTGAAGATCATTCAGGTGTGACATGTAATACTAAAAAACACACGTAATAACTCTTTTTTATTGACAAACAATACTTACCGTTTACCTGTTTCTTATTAACAAACAATACTTACCGTTTACCTGTTGATATTAATTTCACTTTGAATATTTATAATTTGATAATAAATCTTCCAGAATTACAGAATAACCATGAATCTATATATCGATCAGTGAACACCCAACAGCAAAAAGATTTAGTGACAAGACTACATATACCTTGTACAATGCCAATATATAGGTATCGACAGGTTGTAGGAGCATTAATATGGTTCAGGAGCACACTTATCGTCTACATATGGTTAAATAGTTATCAAAGGTACCAGGATTATAATTTAATACGCCAGACGGGTCTACATAAGACTCATCAGTGACGTTCATATCAAAATATTTTATAAAGCCAAACAAGTACAAAGTTGAAGAGCATTGAGGATCCAAAATTCCAAAAAGTTGTGCCAAACACGGCTAAGGTAATCTATGCCTGGAATGAGAAAATCCTAAGTTTTTCGAAAAATTCATAGTTTTGTAAACAAGAAATTTATAAAAATGACCACGTTATTGATATTCATGTCAACACAGAAGTGTTGACTACTGGGTTGACTATATGATACCTATTGTAGACAGTGTGTCACTTGCTTTTTTATACCCTTTCAAAATATATTTCCTCATTTTTTTATGCCTCAATCAGCAAGTAAGTGGATGAAAAAACACAGTTAAAAAATTTGAGTCATGAAAATTAAAAAAAGTAGTGATTTGGTCAGGCTAAAAAAAGGTTAAAAAATAGTATTTCGGAAGCTGTTTAAAGAATTCAAGACCCCTCCACTTATTTTATTTTTATTATTTTGTGTTGAAGTTGATGAAGTTATCTATATTTTTTATAAGATTTGTCCTAAAAGTAATACACTAAAATATTATCAAGAAAGCGCAGGTGGTATTTTTTATTCCATTTATTGGCTCAAAGAAAATGCACTATGAAAACTGTGTTTTCAAGACATATTTTTTATGCATATGTATATATAACAAAATCAATATAGTCATACCGATTTAAACAATATTCATAATTATATTTATAGAAATGAACCAATAAAAGTTTAGAACAAAATTATCTAAAGGCTCATAGATATTTTAAAGTTTACCCGAAACGGAACTAAATTTCCGGGCTCGCGAAGCAACGTCACAATATTATGATATGCAATTGGTTGTCTACAGCTAAACCCGAACTTCCTATTGCATTTGTATGTATCTATGCAAGATTCTAGTTAAGGTTTTTAAGTAAATTTAGTAAAGAAATAACCGACTTAATACATTTATTATGTTCATTGAAATCCCAAAACGCTGCATTTTTGCGCTGTTTCGTGGCAGTCAGTTTAAAAATATGCATGAAACCATTTTAAACTAGATTGTAAGGGTGTTTAGTGTAAAGAGTAGACACATTTAAATAATAGTACATGCAATCATGATATCATATAAAGGACATATCTATTATTTTGGGTTCTCAGTGCTGTCCAACTTGCATTTGTTTTATTTCGAGCGTCATTGGTGAGTTTCGCGTAAGTGTTCGGGACGCTCGTCTGTTTTGTAATTTATTTTAAATTAGAGTATTATATTAGATGAGTTTATTTAAAGAAATTAAATAGTGGTTTTCTGAAAATATGCAAAATCGAAAGTAGATTTACAATAAATGTATTTGTAACTGATATTTTTGTAAACAAGTTATATATGTTAAAAGCTCAGTAGATCATATTACAATTTGTATTGTAAAACATACCTACACTATGTACTCGATTAAGTGACAGGTAGAATTAGAAATGCATAGGTTAGATAGTGTGTTTTCCGAGAAAATGAAAGTCGATATGATTAAAATAACATAAAACTGGTTTAAAAATTTTGGTTTATAATTACAAGTAGCATTTCTTTAATAGACAAAAAAAGATATCTTTTGTGAAATATACATTATTAAACTAATATTGTTCATCGTCTATCGATTATGAATTTTAAATAAATTATTAGTTTTATTAGTGAACTGAAATACATCCATACATTGATAAGCAGTTAAAAAATGTTTTTTCGTTTAAACTAACTCTTCGAAAATTATAATAACATAACATTTGGTTCCTGTCCATAATACCCCCCCCCCAAAAAAAAAAAAAAAGATGTTTGAAGCGGTAATCTAATTCAGATTTACCAGACATTATTAGTAATTCCAGGTAATACTATTTGATTTGACATAATAAGGAACGTGTGTGTATTACCATTTCATGTTTATTATGTTCAGACAAAGCATAATTGCTTCCTTATGGTTGTTAACTTCAACTCCTGCTTTGATTAAGTTGACATGTGAAGATGAATCATGATAAAGTCAGACAGGGTGGATCTAGCCATTTTCAAAAGGAAAGTGTCCAACTAAGAATAGATTGGGGTCGGGGTAGGGAGGGGGTGGGGTTCCAACCATATGCGCTCAATTAATGCATTCATCGTCCAAAAAAAGGGGGTTCAAACTCCCTACCCCTCCCCCATCCCGGATCCGCAACTGTCAGAAATGCGGTATCTATTATTTGTGGCTAAAACAGTTCTTTATCGAATATCATGTGTTTGGTCAATTGTTACTAAACGATTGAAAGATTTTTTTAAAAATTAAAACATACTTACCAAGTTGACCTGCATATATCTATCAACGAAAAACCAAGCTGTACTTCCTTCTGTAGTCATATTCTTGTATCCTCGATAATATATTTCACATTGAAAACTACAATTATTCTACAATATAATAAATATCTGAGTTAGATATCATGCTTATATAAGAGACACCCTTGTTCTTGTCATACGTGACAGCAATACAATAGATAAAAGGTGTCTAAAGTACAAAGATATTATGCTTCAAAATCGAAAGTAGATTTTTTGAAAACGATATCCCATTTAGGCACATGATATATTATTTTTAATTATAATTGATTATAGTGTAAATAGTAACTGTATATAATCGATGTACTGTATACCTACACGTATCTAAATCTGCGCCTCCGGAAAACGTTTCGTTAAGATGTTTGCTCCTCTACTTTTTGAATTTTTGCCAGATTTTCGGAATCCTCTAGTTTTACCCATGTATCGACATTTAAAAAAATTGCCCACTAACCCCTACTTTTCTTTTCATATTTTTATTAGATATTATTGAAAAAGCCATATTTTAAAATCTTATTAAATCCTTGTTATTTTTTCATTGTATTTTAAACAAAAAAGGTGCCAATGTTAAGTGAAAGAAAAATCTAGAGAGAATTATTTTCCGCCAAATTTTCAACGGCTTATATCTCGAAAACAAGCACACGGACCCTCGTTTTTTTTCTGCTTTTTTAGTTTCTTTATTTATATGCTTTCAATTTATAACAGTCTTTTAAAAAGCTTGTTTTTTTTAAACAGAGTAGCGAACGTCCTTAAGTTGATAATTTAAATCAAATCAAATCAAATCTTTTTATTGGTGAAAAATCCAAATATTGGATTGTTACCAAGACAAACATGACAATCATTATACAAACATATAATATTTAAATTTAAACAACATGTATATTTTAAATGATACATGCGTAAAAGCAGATGTTATTTACATACAATATGACAATAAACAGCATTCTACAAAGGGCAAAAAAGTTATGAAAATCACATTACGCGTTTATGTCTGATTTTATCTATAACTTTGGTATCTTTTTTTCAGAGACAATTAAGGAATTTCGCTTGTCATCATGTTTTGGGATTTTTGTCAGATTTTCGGAATACTCTAGTGTTTTCCATTTGAATGCCTTAAACAATTTGCCCATTTTTCTTTTTATAAATCTTTTACATGTATAATGATCAGCCATCTGTAAAATCAAATTTAATTATTTCTACAGTTTATGAGAACATAAACTTGTCAATGATAAAGCTATGAAAAGTCAAGAGGGAATATTATCCCGCCAAAATTTCAATGAATTGCACTGACATTGGTTAAAAGTCGAAACATTTGATATTGATAATGAGCAAAGGGTACAAAATATGATTGTCAAATATAAACTTATCGTAAATACCAGGCTTTGTATAAACCCTGTCTCTGGGAATACAAGTCCTTTTTTTATGGTATGTTTTTGTAAAATAGGTCAGACATAATCGATAGTATAAATTAAATGATTGAAAGCTTTTAATATCTATAATACAAGACACCGATCACGTCACCGGTTTACCCAATGGGATGGATGTTCGCGGAAGTAAATTGTATTTCATTTGACTTACAATGGTGGTTTGACATACATGTACATGCAGATTTGTAAAAAGCGGATGTGGATCAAAGAATTGGAAAGGGGGAGGGGGACAATCAATGCAAACATAATATGTTTTATGAACAACAAAAACACTAATAAATCGATATTTCCACCCATTTTTTTTAGGGTTACTTTGTTTATGGTTCTCATTTAAAATATATCAAATTTATTCAAGACAATACTTATATTATTTTAATTTGATTCCTCTGAGCTAGTTTCCTAGTTTCCTATGGCGGCGAATATACTTTACAAAATGGGATGAAATATCAGTCATGAAATAACATATAAATTAATATTGAACCATGCAGATACCTAAACTACGTCTTTTTAGATTCTAGATGGGTTCGAATTAAGTTATCAAAGTATTGTACAACCAGATGCTCCGCAGGGCGCAGCTATATACGACCGCAGAGGTTGAACCCTGAACAGTTGGGGCAGGTATGGACACAACATTTAAGCTGGATTCAGCTCTAAATTTGGATTGTGATTAAATAGTTGACACAGCATAGGTTTCTGACACAGAATGAATGTGGTCTAATGAACTTAAAATATTTTTTTTGCCTTTGAGCAATTCACTATGCTGTTGAATATTAATCCTCTCAAAAAAATGTTTGAAGAAATTTTCTTTTTATTTATGAAATCTGAAATGAGAAAAATTTAACCCCCACCCCAATTTGTTTTCACATCCCCCTTTCCCTTTTTCCAAAACTGATCTCAATTCAAATTTCTAATGGAGTTTGCAACAATAACTACTCATTTAAATACATCATAAAATATTAAAATGTAAAATAAAGTGCTTGTTATCACTGAATGGTAAAGATTGTTTTAATTTATCAGTTGGTAGAAAAAGTGAATATACATTGTATATTGTATAAAACACTGATTTAAGTTGATTCAACTACTATTCTGGACAAAGAAAGATAACTCCAATCAATTGAAAATTTCTTGCTATTGCACAATATTGTGCAATTAGATATTTCTTGCTATTGCGCAATACTGTGCACTTGAAAATATTTGCTATTGCACAATACTGTGCAATTGAAGATTTCTTGCTATTGCGCAATACTGTGCAATTGAAGATTTCTTGCTATTGCGCAATACTGTGCAATTGAAAATTGCTTGCTATTGCACAATACTGTGCAATTGAAGATTTCTTGTTATTGTTGAATACTGTGCAATTGAAAATTTCTTGCTATTGCACAATACTTAATATAATAATTTTGGATCCTGATTTGAACCAACTTGAAAACTGGGCCCATAATCAAAAATCTAAGTATATGTTTAGATTCAGCATATCAAAAAAGCCCAAGAATTCATTTTTTGTTAAAATCAAACTTAGTTTAATTTTGGACCCTTTGGACTTTAATGTAGACCAATTTGAAAACGGGACCAAGAATTAAGAATCTACATACACAGTTAGATTTGGCATATCAAAGAACCCCAATTATTAAATTTTTGATGAAATCAAACAAAGTTTAATTTTGGACCCCGATTTGGACCAACTTGAAAACTGGGCCAATAATAAAAAATCTAAGTACATTTTTAGATTCAGCATATCAAAGAAGCCCAAGGATTCAATTTTTGTTAAAATCAAACTAAGTTTAATTTTGGACCCTTTGGACCTTAATGTAGACCAATTTGAAAACGGGACCAAAAATTAAGAATCTACATACACAGTTAGATTCGGCATATCAAAGAACCCCAATTATTCAATTTTTGATGAAATCAAACAAAGTTCAATTTTGGACCCTTTGGGCCCCTTATTCCTAAACTGTTGGGACCAAACCTCCAAAAATGAAACCCAACCTTCCTTTTATGGTCATAAACCTTGTGTTTAAATTTCATAGATTTCTATTTACTTATACTAAAGTTATGGTGCGAAAACCAAGAATAATGCTTATTTGGGCCCCTTTTTGGCCCCTAATTCCTAAACTGTTGGGAACAAAACTCCCAAAATCAATCCCAACCTTCATTTTGTGTTCATAAAACTTGTGTTTAAATTTCATTGATTTCTATATACTTATACTAAAGTTATTGTACGAAAACCAAGAATAATGCTTATTTGGGCCCTTTTTTGGCCCCTAATTCCTAAACTGTTGGAACCAAAACTCCCAAAATCAATCCCAACCTTCATTTTGTGGTCATAAACCTTGTGTCAAAATTTCATAGATTTCAATTTACTTAAACTAAAGTTATAGTGCGAAAACCAAGAAAATGCTTATTTGGGCCCTTTTTGGCCCCTAATTCCTAAAATGTTGGGACCAAAACTCCCAAAATCAATCCCAACCTTCCTTTTGTGGTAATAAACCTTGTGTTAAAATTTCATAGATTTCTATTCACTTTTACAAAAGTTAGAGTGCGAAAACTAAAAGTATTCGGAGGACGACGACGACGACGACGACGACGACTACGACGACGCAAGACGCAAGACGACGCAGGACGACGACGCCAACGTGATAGCAATATAGGACGAAAAATTAAAATTTTTGCGGTCGTATAATAAAAATAATAGGCACTTTTTAAGCAAATTATTTCATTAATTTACTCATCATAGATACCAGGATTAAATTTTGTTTTAAAGCCAGACGCGCGTTTCGTCTTCGAAAGACTCATCAGTGGCGCTCGAATCCAAAAAAGTTAAAGATGCCAAATAAAGTACGTAATTGAAGAGCATGAAAAGACAAAAAAAAAAAGAAATACATACTACAAAATCTATTATTTATATAGATTTTATTGACTGCAAAAAGTTTCAAATAACATTGATCAAAAAATTGTATCGTGTTTTCAAGAAAGCAACATAACTTATTCATTTGACATTTAGTCAATTATTTATATAAAAAACAAGTTTTTGTTCTATTTGATTGATTTCGTTTGTATACTTAGTCATTATGCTTTTTTTTTCTAAATATAAATAAGGCAGTGACTGTTTATATGATCTCTTAAACACAAAATAAAATGAAAAAAAAAACGTGGCTAATTTTTCTGTCATAAAATTAGTAGTTTATTTGTCGTACTGTAAGTATAAAGTTAGTGGCTCTAAAACAAAGTAAGTGACTTATTCGTCTGTCTCTCAACATGAAAAGCTAGTGGCTTATTCGTCAGCCTCCTAAATATTAACAGTTAGTGACTTATTCATCGGTCTCTAAACATAAACTATAGTAGTGGCTTATTAGTAAGTTTCTAAACAAATAAATATGGCTTATTAAAGCACAAAAAAAGACTGATTAGTTGGTCTCTGTGTATCACATTATAAATCATGACACAAAAAAATACATTTTTATATCTTCTATTCAACAGTTGTGCTTTTAACTGTTAATTTTCTACAATTTCATCGAAGATATAGAAATCTGGTGTGGTGGCAGATGAGACGAGTACCTACCATTTATGAATGACCTGGAACAATTATCATGAATTACCGTACGACCTTTAACAAAGAGCAACACTCATACCGTATATAAAGCTACTTAAAGGAACCGGAGATATGACAAATCCATTTCAAGAAGAAATCAAAACATATGATTTATATGACAATTAGTGACAATAATTGACAATTAGTGAAAAACAAATACAACAGACAGTGAACATGTTGAACCGCAAACACTGAACAACTGGCTCCTAGCTAAAGATTTCCTGTTTTGTTTGTTTATTAGTCAGGTCGTTGATTTTCTGTCCAATTGTTAAACAGTTTATCATCCCGGTTGTTGCTTTTTTGTTTTTTGATATGGCGTGTTATCTTCCGTCTCCTTTTATCTTGTCGGAGACTTATATAGATGCCTATGCATACTGCAGTACGGATTTTGGTAATTGTTGAAGGCCAGTCAGTGACCTTCAATATCGTTAACTCGCTTCACTTTGGGCAATGCTGGATAGTTGTATCATTGGCAATCATGATAGGTTTCTTACTTTAAACATAAAAAAGGTAGAAAAAAAGGTTAACATGCTTGCAACCATACCATTACTTTTCTAAGAACTTACAATGTGGAACAGTTACTGTAGTGTAACGGCAAAACACAGATTTCATTTATTTGTTTATCTTAACATTCAGATGACAGAAAAAGAAATAGTTTTGATTTTTTTTACAAACAAGAATGTGTCCATAGTACATAGATGTTGAACTCACATGAGCATTTACTATGTTCAGTGAACCCTGAAATTGGGGTTTAAACTCAAATTTGGCATTAAAATTAAAAAGTTCACATCATAAGGAACTTGTGAACTAAGTTTCAAGTTGATTGGGGACTTCAACTTAATCACAAACTAACTTGACCAAAAACTTTAACCTGAAACGGGTCAGACGGAAAAACGAACGAACGGACACACAGACCGAAAAACATATTGTCCCTAGGTGAGGGCATAAAAAGATATTTTAGCTTATTATACAACAGATCAAAAAGGAAGTACATATAATAACCTTTCGAATGATACATACTATATAACCTTAATTTTATTTATGTTTAATGTCACTCAATTTTCAAAAGACTGCACGAGTAAAAACCATCTGTAATTCCATATGCATCATCATTGATTATAAAAAATCAAATATCATATCTTACGATATTCTGTTGAATTCGTATATATAACTGTACGATATACATTTGTACATTTGTATATCTATTATAATCTGATGATCAAGGCAACGTTTTCAAATCTGTTATATTAATGGTCCCATTCAGAAAACGGTTTTTCCTCTAAAATGGTTATGTGCTACGAAGCATAACGTTTATTGTGATTAAAGTGTAGTGTATGCGGATATATTCTACGCCACTATGTTGATGTATATGCTAAAAACTTTATTAGCTATTGTTTTGTTGTATTCAAGTTTTATACAAAGTAAATAAATTTCTTTTTATTTTGACTTTTCAATGAAATTATCTCCTAGTTTTTCTTAGTTGCAAAATTGTATCAATACTATTTGAGTAATGTTCCTACTTCTCCAAACAAGTTTGGCGGATTTGGCCATTCTGTTTCGACTTTTTGCAATTTTATTGATTTTTTTTAATTCAACCAAAACGAAAATAACACTTGATATATTATGTGCGTCCGAATCGCTTCTCAACACTTTTATCTGAAACGCTTTACACTTAAAAGACAGGGACTAAAGGGACCTGAAAAGAATAGTCCAATTTGTTAATGTTTCTGAACAGTTTCACACTTTTTATATATTTTCAACGGGAAAACAAGAAGACCATCAGTAGATGTATCGAACCATAGCTATAGTAAATAAAGAAAAACCTTGGCCAACCCTTGCCTGAGCAGAACGTTCAAGTAAACGCAACATGGTAGAGATAAATCGCCATTGGGACCTCGACCGACCAAATCTCAAATTTAAATACGATGTTTACACCAAAAGCATATTTTTTCTTGGTAAAACTTCCTCTTTTGCCATGCTGTATTTTATAGCCTCTGTCTTTATGTATTAGGCACACGACTGTTGGAAGGTGTAACAATTGTCGTCTGTCAAGAATAACATAAATTCAAATGTGTTCGTTTAAATTTGTTTAAAAGCTCTAAAACTCCTAACCTGCGACAGCGGTGTTACAACATAACAAATAATTATTTTTTCTTTCTCAAAAATCCTCCACCTTTATCTTAACCCATGAACAAATATCTTGTTAAATTACACGTAAACAGCCCCTTCTAACTTTTTACATGTTATTTTCGTACAGATGGATTTTGTTGAATTACAAAACAGAAAGAATGAGCAATATTTCCGTAAATTGTATACGGCTAAACATAACATAAACGATGACGTCTATAAAGATGTTTCAAAATTACAACCTTTTTTCAAAGACTAATTTGTAAATAAAGAAACTAACAAACCAGAAGAAAGCGAAGAGTACGTGTGCTTGTTTTCGAAATATAAACCATTTAAAATTCGGCAGGTTATGATTCTCTCTAAATTGTCCATACTTTTAATATTTACACTTTTTTTCTTTCAAAAAGTATGAAAAAATAACAAGGATATTATAAAATTTTAATAATGGCTATTTAAACTATATGAAATGAAATAAAATTATAAAAAGAAAAGCAGGGGTTAGCGGCAAAATTTGTCAAATCACTTCATTGATAAAACCAGAGAATTCCGAATGTCTAGCAAAAACTCAAAAACGAGAAGAGCGAACATCCTTAAACTAAATCCAGACTTACCGGTTATGGTTGCAGCAACATTTACCTCGCATCTTCTTCTTTAAAGGAAAAGAATGTCAACATTGAAAGTGAAACAAAGGTGAATAATTTGATTAACTGATTCGATCCACAAAAAAATCATTCTTATAAAGGTAAAAACGACGATAAAAATTAGTTTTTAATCTAAAGTACAAAATTTAACAATTGCACGAGTTGCTTAAGCTATTTACATCGCTTAAATGGTTATAGAAGGTCAACTCGATAGTTAATTAGATTGCGTCTTGGCTAAAATTTACACATCTTATTGAGACCAATGCATGTCCCGCAAATTGTTTATTTTATACTTTGATAGTTTAAAAAAATTATTTACATTCTTATAAATAAATATGAGAATTTGAGTCAAATCGGTGAACATGAATTTGGCAGCTAGTGTCCTTTTAATGCTTGTTATGACCGTTATTTTTTTCTCATTAGATTCTAAAATTCCATCATGTATATACACGTACATTGGATGTTACAAAGATGGTTATGACAGAACTCTCCAACACACTGCTGCTATATGGCAAGACAGTCTGACCAATAATTGGTGTATATATACTTGCCATTCAAAAGCCTATTTATATGCTGGAACTGAGGTATGTATATGAATATATATTTTTATTCACAATTGTGTAAATATACGTTTAAAAAAATAAAATGATTTCTGATTTTTGAAATATCGTATAGTGACAATCATATGTCCTAAATGGACACTAGCTGTCAAATTCATGTTTTTCACAAAATTGAACCATACTGGCTGCTAAAGGTGTAATACCACCACTGATTTTCCCTTATTAGTCTTTGTTAAATTTGCACTTTTCCAAAACAAATGTGAAGAATTTATCTTTGTTTCAAATAAAGAAATACTTGACATGAGTCAAGATTTATCCTGTCCAGTACTATAGAAAACAATTCACATGACATTTCATTGCATATAAGAAAAGAACCATCATTGGAGCTAACTAATCAAATTCTCCCCTT
Source organism: Mytilus galloprovincialis (assembly GCA_037788925.1). Lineage (NCBI taxonomy): Eukaryota > Metazoa > Mollusca > Bivalvia > Mytilida > Mytilidae > Mytilus > Mytilus galloprovincialis. The sequence goes on from CM075342.1 coordinate 59,773,380, forward strand.
ATTAAACATATGTACACGATTTAGTAACCATGTAAACTGAAGTTTACAAAATATTCTATAGAAACCCCAAATAAAAAAATAATTGTTCTTTGAAATACACAAGACATATGTTTATGACACAGAAATGTTTCACTGCATTAAAATGAGGATTAATTACCTACAACTGTCAAATTCAAGGGAATATTTTTTTCGATCTAGTTTCGTTTACAACCGGATGTGACGTACCATGATTTGGTGGTATTACACCTAAAAACGAATTATTATTTCACTATTTGCTTTTCATTAATGATTGAGCAAAACAATTTATATTTCAGATTTTTTTTATATCTCGTAGCTAGTGCCCCTTTAAAACTTTTTTTAAATGAAAATTGCAAAAGAAATAAGAAAATTAATGCAAATTAAATTTAAAAAAAAAAATCTTATCAAATTCAGTAATGTATCCATCAGTTCGGGTACACTTCCTTCTGCGGCTATGAATTTATTATTTAATAATTTAGTAGAATGGAAACAAGGATTTTGTCTTTCGTATCGAATAAACTGTATTGAAATATTATATTGCGACTACTCAAAAACCCCTTACAGATATAGATTTGTATTGTCTTCAAGCCATTGTTCCACTACTAAACGATCTACAGTCTACTTACTAGTACACTTGGTACCGTACAATCGAAATCTGATTATAAATGGTTGTAATTAGGCCTTTGAAAATAGTGGAATTAATTAATTTTAGAGTGTCAAAATTTTTAATACTCGTTGAAAGTACTTGAAAAATTACATGCTTAATATATTGGTGATTTCGAATCTATTCAAATTATGAATTTTACCCTGTACTAGAACACACCCGCGAAATCGCAGGCTTAAATGTTTGGTTGAAAGTTTGTAAACTTTTTTATGATGATTTTTTGTAAAAGATTTTATGTCTGGAGAATTTCAGAAATGATATCAAAAGTCATATAAGTACATGGAAACAGGACAATATTTTAAAACCCTATCTCATTTTTTAAAAGCTCGTTATTGTTTTGTTTTCTGTTATATTCCATTATTTTATACTATGAACATACATTTCTATATTATAAATAAAGTGTCTTTGCTATTAATTCTACCTTTTCTTATCCGTGGTAATAGTTATGCATGCACTGCTATAGAGTCTCTATCTCTATATATTATAGTAGTATATTATTCATAGTGTACATGTACATGCAGATAAACGCGAAATTGATTGTTCTGTCCCCGAACGTGTACTTCTGAAGATAATGTGCAAATTAAAAGGTAGTGGTTATTACGACCTAGAAACCACGATATGGACCACTCTCTGATTGGCTTATTTATTTTTCATTTGTGTTATCTATCAAACGATTAGTTCTCAATGTTAACCGGTAGTCTTGACTGACTTAAAAGTCGCTCTGATGACGGAAACATATCCGGACGTGTATACAGAAAACAATTGATCTTTTTTGTCTTAACTGATCATTTGAAATAATAGAAGCCACATTTCAATCTTTTTGGGGGCAAAATGTCACATATTGCAAATTTAGAGCCTAAAACTTGAGTTTGTGCTATTTTTAGCTTTTCTCACCCTGCATGGCAATATGCTTTAATATAAAAAAAATGTCCTAAATTGTTATAAATGCACAGAAAGCTGTTTCTGTGGTGTTAAACATTAAAACATTAGTTATTTACTACCCCCAAACAAATTTTGTCATGCAGATTTAATGAAATTATTTGATTTTTACCCCTTATATCATTGCGTCATACTATGTACTTGGCAGATAGCATAGCCTAATGTAAACACTGCAGAAACTCACAAAAATACCATTTATTATTCCAAATGAAATTTTTATATCTTAAATTTTATTAACTGATGTAAATAAAAACAGTTAAATGACCATGACTGCACTTTTGATCAATTTGTAGTACTTTACTGACACCAGATGAAAAAAAGGGGGGTCAATATTCCTTGACACTTCAATACCTTGGATTTTTTACTAATTCATTGCAAAAATTGTTGAAAGTCTTTAAAGTAGTAGAACAAACAAGGAAAAATCAGCAAAAGCTGATCTTGATATTGAAAGTTTATGTTCCTGGAAATTTTCAAGTATTTTCTATCAAAGTCATACATTACAGTCAGTTTAAATTGAGCTGTGAAATTTTTAATATAAGTCGCATTATACTCAGAAAGGCTGTTTTTAACTACAAATTGACTAAGGATTAAGAATAAAGCAAAACAAAAGATTTCTAATCAACTTTTTTGTCTCTTTAGGTGTCATACCACCAATTACTCCCTCAAATTTAGAACGTATGTGTTAGTAGGCCTACTCAGACAAAAAATAGTGCGTTTGATGTCATTGTTCACCTAAACTAACCAACAAATTTGCAGAAATGAAACTTTTGTTGAAAGAGAAATATATTAAGACCATTTTGAACAAAATTGTACCTGTCCAGGAGTTTGCATTTAAAATTGAGGATTAATGGGCTCCATGGTAAACTAATTTCAGATTTCCAGAAAACCAGGGGTTATTTTTAGTGGTACCTCCTTTCGGGGGCTTTCTTTTTTCTTATATGATTTTGAATGTATGTTGAAAATTGGCATGCAGAAAGGTTACAACTGTACAATTCAGGATATACCTAGTTTCTATGAAGTTAAACTTAAGGTAAAATATTTAGAAAGCTGTGAAAATTGCAAAATTTGGTTGAACAGATAGGGACTTTTAATTGGTGGTGTGACACCTATATTTTCGTTTTTCTCCCAAAATAACTCAAACTGATTATTATAAGAATGGATGACAAATGTGGCTATGTATTGTACGTATAAGACACAGAGGCATGAGGATAAGTTTATTGTATAAGGAAAAGAAGCGACACACAAAATGAGGTCTTCTCGTTTAAATGTACCCCCTTGCCTCATAATCTTATTTAGAAAACAGTCAAACACCTAATTAGATGGGCATTAAAAAGTCAGAATTCGAATATATATGTTCTTACTCTTTAAGGTCATGTTTTAGTAACAACAAACAAAATAAGTATGTCAATTGGACCTGTTTAGATACCATCAGTCCCCTTGAATTTTTATTAGATAACATTTTTGTTCGCTATATCGTCAAGTTATCGAATTCCAATGGAGAATAACTGTGCACCCCTTATTGCGGACATGTTTCTGTATTGTTATTAGCTACAATTTATTACTGAAATCAGTAAAGGCCAATCGAAACAACGTCTGATTCAAAACAATAATACTTTTAGATATTTGGAGATGATATATAAGCTTTCAATAATGACGACTTCAGTGTGTATTCTAAAGATATTTATCCTTCCGAAATTACTTTAAATAAGACTAATACTAACAATAAACACATTTGTTGGTATGATACGGATTATGTTCTTCTCATATATTTTATGATGGTATGAGTCTAAACCCCTAACGGGAGGGATTGTGCTTGATTTTCATATAATGAAGAAATTGTTTCCGATCAGTTTAAATAAGGTCTTTCTAACTTGGTCTAACTGTGTGTATACTGTGTTTTTGTTTATTCTACGTTGACAAAAGGTATAAGGGGAGGGTTGAGATCTAAAAAAAACATGTTAAACTCCGCCGCATATTCGCACCTGTCCAGGTAATGAGCCTCTGGCCTTTGTTAGTCTTGTAAGTTTTTTAATTTTAGTTCATTAATGTTTTAGAGTTTTAATAGTATGACGTCTATTTTAACTGAACATTTAGGGGCAAGCTGAGGCCCACCTCCGGATGCGGGATTTTATCTCTACATTGAAGACCAATTGGTGGCGTTCGGCTGTTCTTGTGTCGGGTTGCTGTCTCTTTGATATAAACTCTATTTCCATTTACTGTCAAATTCATGTTCAATGATTTGACTCAACGTACAAATTCTCTAATTTGATTTATAACAAGTTTAAACGTGAAGGTTTTAGTCTTGTATTTGACTGCTCCACAGGCTTACATGAAACACAGCTGATATTTATAAAATATTTAAAAAATAAAATGCTTCTTAGAATAGAAAGCGAGCTCGCGAAATTGCATTTTTTTTTAGGTCTGTTTGATTTCATATTATATGTTTTAAACAAATCTGCTAATCAATGTTTTTAACCTGTATAAGAATGAGTTTTTGTTGATCAAACCTGATAACGATATGAATTAGCAATGCTACCTTTTCATAGATTTTGTCCGTTTAATAGTTGAGCACACCTAGAACATGCTTAACTCACCTCTTACTAAGGGATGAATTGAAGATCACATGAATACATTGTTCGGATTTAATGAGGCGGATTTAATGAGGTTAAATTATTCTTTGCAAGTGAATAATTCATTACCAATATTTCTCAGCATATTTTGTACATCTATAGGTCAAAGGTACCAGGATTTTAATTTATTACGCCAGACGCGCGTTTCGTCTACATTAGACTCATCAGTGACGCTCAGATCAAAATACTAGTAGTTATGAAGCCAAACAAATACAAAGTTGAAGAGCATTGAGGACCCAAAATCCCAAAAAAGTTGTGCCAAATACGGCTAAGGTAATCTATTTCTGGGGTAAGAAAATCCTTAGTTTTTTCGAAAAATTCAAAGTGTTGTCAACAGGAAATTTATAAAAATGACCATACAATTGATATTCATGTCAACACCAAAGTACTGACTACTAGGCTGGTGATACCCTCGTATAATGCATCTCTTTTTATTTATCGAAATGTAGTATGGTAAAGAATGTCACTGCGGCAATGACAATGACCGATTTAACAAGAGACCAGAACCAGAATGCAGTATTCCTTGCTCTGGAAATAATACAGAAATGTGCGGCGGCCACTTTCGGCTAAGTATTTATAAAATAGGTACTTGTTTAGAATTTTATGACACAAAAGAAAAGTATTGCAAGAATGATTCGCTATCTAGATTTGAATGAACATAAATTTAAAACCATATGATGGAAAGATAAATGTTCATCTGTGATCTGGTCAAATGTCCTGTTTAAATGAAAATAGTTTCGTCTTTATGATTTTCTGTTAAAATTGTTTTTGATCAAAATTATGTTTTTGTTGCAGTTTGTCGTTTTTGTTATTGTTTAGTTTAAAAATCATATCGAAACATGCAGACATCGAGCGAATAAAATTAGCTAGTATTGATTTTTCTTTTGTTGGGCGTCAATGTTCTAGATATCAGCTCCATCTAAAGTTTATTTATCAATACGTTATATATGGACCTGTTCAGATTATATTGACAGAGGACAAGTCCGGGTGCAGATATAGTCTGACATATAAAATAGAAGACGTGATATGATTGCCGATGAGACAACTCTCTTCAGGAGACAAAATGACACAGAAATAAACAGCTATACATCAATGTACGGCCCTCATCGATGAACAATGCCCATAATAATCAACACAAACGAAAAAAAAAAAAAACAACACACCAACTGTTTGATTTATGACAAAACGGCATTGTGACTGAAGGGAGAATGTTGTTACTAATTAAAGATAATAGAAAACATATAATTTACGATATTTGCCGTTTTGACTTGTTATTTAAGCAAACTGATAATTTCTTTGTTCTTGCTCTTATCGGAAAGTATGATCAGCTTTGATATTTTCGTTAAAAGAATAATTTTAAAAGATCTTCATTATAAGCTTACAAGTCTATATATCGTTTGAAGCAACAATATGATCATGTAATACAGACAAGATTATATGTTGTAATTTCATTTTGGGGACTTTGCCCCAAACTGAAAATGATGGAGATAGCTTGCTTCCTCATTAAATGCTGTTTTTCAAAAATATGTTTTTTTTTATCATTTTGGGGCTTGTGCCCCAAAATATACAAGCTTGCCAATATCAAATCTATATCTCGTTTGAATCAGCAACATAATCATATAATACAGACAAAATTATATGTTGTAATTTCATTTTGGGGACTGTGCCCCAAACTGAAAATAATGTAGATAGCTTGCTTCCTCATTGAATGATGTTTTTCAAAAATATGTTATTTTATCATTTTGGGGCTTGTACCCCAAATTATACAAGCCTGCCAATACCAAATCTATTCACATTTCATTCAAGTAAAGTGGAAAAAAGAGAATAAAATAGATTTTCTCTTTTTCAAATAGAAATCGTTTTATGTTCTTTTACATTACATTCCACGTATACTCGTCATAATAGTTAAACTAAGTCATTCAATTATGTAAAACATGTTCACGTTTTAATTATAAGTAGCAAATGACTTTTAAACTGTTATCAGATCTTTCAATACTGTGTAAATCGGTACTAATTACTCACCAAAGATATCAGACTTACTCTTTAGTACGAAAATGGCTTAACTTTTGACCCCTGATTAAAGGGGCACTAGCTGTCAAATTCATGTTTACCGATTTTAATGAAATTCAAATATTTAATTTATAATAATGCAAAACATTTATTCTAACGGTTAAAAGTCTAAAATAAACAATTAATACGGCACAGGCCTTGAAAATATGTAGCTTCGTTTCTTGTGTATTTTAGTCAATACGCCATCTAATTATCGTGTTAACCTCTTAAGTCATTCAATGACCATATAAGCGATGTAAACATAAATATAGATATAAATAGAATATACAAAACTCGTGCTGTTAGATTCTTCTATGTCTTTTTAATTTCATATAACATGGATGAAAAATAAATGTTTAGCATCGTTTTTACCTGTATAAGATTGATTGTTTGTGAATCGAATCAGTCAATCAAATGATTTACCTTTGTTTCACTTTCAATGTTGACATTTTTTTCCTTTAAATAACTTTACACATACAATTCACGTGTTATCCATCTCTAGGTAAGAGGCTAAATTAAAGTTCACATGACTACGGATTCAACGAGGTTGAATTATTCACTTGCAAGTCAATGATTCATAATCAACGTTTTTGGCTTATTTTTACCAAATTGAACTATACTGGCTACTATAAAAATCTAATTTTTATTTGGCTTTTTGCATTTCATTAATGATTGAGCAAAAAAATAATATATTAGATTTTTTATATATATCGTAACTAGTGCCTCTATAAACATTTGATTCAATTATTGTTTTGTGCATACAAAAAACTTGTCAACGATGCCAGGCTTATAAATTGGGTCTCGGGAGTCATCTACGTAAAAATTAAAATCACAAAAAAAACTCCGAGTAATATTCAAAACAGAATTATCAGGTGCTCCGGACGGGTACGCAGATCCTGTTCAACATGTTGCACCCGTTGTATTGCTCATGTTATTTCAAAGCCGGTAAAAAAAATAATTCGATAGGACACATTCGTGAAAATGGAGCGGCATTGTAGTTACGATATAAAGAACTTATCCGATATCATCTCTAAAACGGGTATTCTATAAAGGTCAACGTTAACCAAACTGTGATGGCATCTGTACGACACATCAGTGACGCTTGATTCTAAATTTTAGAAGGTCAACAGACTACTAAATTGACGAGCAATGAAAACTAAAACTACAACGAGGATATGTATGCCTGGGTATAGACACACTTTATTTTTTGGAACAGTTATAGATTTTACAAATCGTTAGTTTCGTGTTGTAATGATTTACATTGTTTCATCTCTAGGGATTTCATAGTTGCTTACTATATCGAATGGGTGTTTTGGCTCATTGTTTGATGCCATGTAGTGACATACGTCCGTTGGTCTGTGGTAGAAGCTGGTCTCGTTGGCATTCATATTATATTATATCTTCGTGTTGATGTTAAATGTCTTTTGTTTTAGATGCGATCGTATAGATGTGATCAACATTGCCACACATCATGCAAATTCATTCATTTAAAGGATACAATCTATCTAAGCAACATTAAGGATATTCTTTGAAGCAATCTTGTTATCAATCTTCTTCGTTACCTTTTTCAAAGATCTGCTTTCTAACAAAATAATGGAACAAATGAAATAAAAGAGGGATAGAGTTTCTACCCATCGGAATGCCAAATTGTCTTTGAAACACACGTCCCTAAATCGTACCAAATAATATGTCGATCAAAAATGTAACATTTCGAGTTTTGTTTTAGATGACACTTTGATTGAATTTAACTTGTTTAGAATTTTAGTTTTGAAAAGAGTTGTTACGCATGGACAAATATTCCGACAGTCACAAACTTTCAAATATATAGTCAGTTTGCGGAAAGGATTGTATAAAATTGAAGGATTTTTTTGGCAACTTTTTGGCAACAAAACCCATACGTTGAAGTTATTTGGGTTGTTGCCTCTTTGCCACATTCCCCATTTCCATTCTTAATTTTATTTCTCAAACATACTAGACCACCATGTATACCGAATACGCCAGGTTATACCAGATTGTTTGTTTTATTTTTTTAAATTTAAATGCACAATTTTTGAATGCATATTTAGGACATTTATGGTTTATTGAATGCGATTGAGATATTCCCACAGTTTGTTTGTATGTGATTGTCCGAAATCAGGAGCCTGTAATTCAGTTGTTGTCGTTTGCTGATGTGTTATATATTTGTTTTTAGTTCATGTTTTGTACATACATTAGGCCGTTAGTTTTCTTGTTTAAATTGTTTTGCATTTGTCATTTTTGGGCCTTTTATAGGTGACTATGCGTTATAGGTTTTCTTCATTGTTGGGGCCATACGGTGACCTATATTTGTTAGTTTCTTTGTCATTTGGTCTTAAGGCGAGAGTTGTATCATTGGCAATCATACCACATCTTTTGTTTTAATATAATATCTGTTATCATTATACAGATACAGTCTCTTTGCACAGCATTAATATCCAGTGGCTGTTTGTCTCTGTTTAAATCTACATTTTATTAACATATTTGTTTGTAGATAATTGTACTGTATATACTAATGGAACCATAACATCGACTGATATAGACAACACAACGAACCCTGCGATTGGTAAAACTGCAACAGACGAGTATTCTCGCTTACAAATCAAAAACAGCACTCCTCAACCAGTAGACAAAGCAATGTGTTCCTGTCCATGTCAGCCTATTGGTAGAAGTGTGGGCGTGTCTGAACTAGACGAGGTTATTGCTAAAATCAAACGGGAACTGCGTATTGATAATAAGAACCTTAGTTCTTACAAGAGATCTAAAAGTTCACAAACTGATACTCGTACATCCTCTATGTTTATTGGGATCATAGGAGGAATAGTAATATCTACCCCAATTCTGTCTATAATTATCTGTGATTTGGTTAACATGTTGAATAGAAAGTAAATTATATACCTCAACTGTTGGAAAGTGGATGTTTTTGTGCGTTTCACTATATCGAGATACTTTAGCAATGATAAAGATATATATATAGTTTTAAAAGAGACAACACTACGTGACAGCACAAACACAGTTAAGAACATTCATCACAGAGAAACACACACAAAAGTAAGACAATAGTCGACCACAGAACAACAATGACACCACAAGATATCACAAATCGTGACGCGTTTGCGTACCTAACAAGAAATATTGAACTATATATAATTATTTACACAATACTCGTCGAAACAATTTTCATAACAATGATATTGTTGAAAGGCAGTTTTATAATTATTTGTATACAAACGATAAGACATAAGAGATTATCCGACCGAAACCATAAGAGAAAGATCAAAAACACGTCGTAAAGCAATGCAAATTCACACTCGGCATTAAACTTATATCAGGAAATATGATAATGATGGTATTGAAAGGCAATGTTATAATTATTAGGACAAGAAGCGATAAGACATAACATATTATGCATCCGAAAATATAACATAAACCTCAAAAATAAATACATGAATGTTGGATGTACAAAATACCTAGACACACCGTATAGCAAATTCACACTCGGTATAATAACAGTCATATTCGGGAATTAGCAGACAGATGACATATATTTAAAAACACAATTTAAGACGTAAAAAAGTCATTAGTTTTTTTAGATATAGACACATCGTATAGATCATTTAAAAATCACTAATGAGATGCTAATAGATATTTTGTCTTCAATTACTTCGATGTTCCAACCGATAGATAAACAGATAGATAATCATCTATCCTGAAAGGATTTGCAAAACAATTAAAAAGCTGGTGAATAGAAAAAAAAATGACAATTTGCTTTACCGAAATAGCCAAGAGATAAACGAAAAGTTAGTCCATTATGTTATAGCTATAACAAAAATGTTTACTGTCACATACATAATGGCATCTCTCTGTTTATGTCTTTATTTGTATAACAATGAATGAATAGGAAAAGATTTATAATATCAAGTTGATGTGAATGTAACATGTGTTGTTGTTCAATCTGCTGACAAAACAAACGAAAATAAATAAAATCATGTATAGATGGATTAAAATGAGATATGACAAAAGATCGTTATTTTAACAAATCATTTGCATATTATATTAGAAAAAGAGATGCATAGATATATCAACAAAGTATTACAATGACAAATAAGGAGAGCTCTAGAGAGAATATTGAAATCAAAAGGTAAGTCCAAATTACGTTTGTCAGTGTTTCGTTTTACATAAAGAACCATACAATTATTTACGAATTCAGCTTGCTTGATTTTATTTTGTCTTCAGCGAGAGAAAAAAAAAATTCATTCTTATTCAGGAAGAGTACAAACTAGCAATTACTAGTTATAATTTGATGAGTGGGATAGACATTTAAAAAGGTCAGAATGTGGCATAAAGCAGCAATTAAGCCAAGCTACTGACCCGTCGAATGCATATGTGGTAGTTAAAAAATGTAACGTTCAGATAGCGTAGACCTTTCCGTACACGCGAAAGAAATTTCCAAGTTATTATACCGTTTGCACTAGGATTCTTATTTATTAATACATCTTGTACAGCAGAATAGATACCAATCCGTAGAGGTTCTTTTAATGCTGGACGATAATTGTGCAGAGTCGTAAAGTGAATGCATATTTGTTTATGTTTTTGCTCAATGAGTTATCTAATACTACGATCCAATTAATGGCATATTAACCTCATCTATCCTTTTTGATTGTTCATGCAATTTCGTCATTGAAACATTATTTTAAAAGCTGTCATAAAGCTGAAGGCTTACCTAACTAATGGACCACGTATAACCCATCCTTTTTTTCAGGTCAGAAACATGACAGTCGTTTTTTACTCGTTCCGCTGATTTCTAATGTTATATTTCGTCAGTTTGTATGTTTTATTATCTCTTTGAAAGTATGAATTTTTTCGTACATAAAAGTGTAACGTGTACATGGGTAAGCTTGTCAATTTCAATTTTAAAATGAGTTCGTTAAAAGTTTGATACTGGATCCAAAACGATTTATTTTCAAAAATTTGACAAGTAAAAAAGTATTCATAAAGTGACATCAATGAACTAAAATATGTACAGCTGCCCTTTGCTTTCTCTAATTAACTATCTACAATGTTCAACTATTGACTTCAAATATATACGACTATTACAAATTTGTCCTGGATCAGGAACAGACTGTCCTCCTGGTACAATAATGTACCTTACAATTTAACAGACTTGTCCTTATGGTACTATAATATACCCTACACGTTATCACACTTGTTCTAATGGTACATTTAAATACCCAGAATGCAACAACTTATCAAAATGGTACATGATAGTATTCTACAAGTGAACATACTTATACGGTAAACTTCATAAGTGACAAACTACAAGTTGTACAAGTCTTAAAGAACAGGCACCAACAATGTCCTCTGTCTTGTACGGAAAACTTCATACGTGACAAACTACAAGTTGTACAAGTTGTACAAGTCTTAAAGAACAGGCACCAACATTGTCCTCTGTCTTGTACGGTAAACTTCATACGTGACAAACTACAAGTTGTACAAGTCTTAAAGAACAGGCACCAACATTGTCCTCTGTTGCATTACAATCATGAATGCAATATCATATTAGAGGAATCTAACAGGCACCAACCTGTTTTTAGTACACTTGAAGGGAGGTGTCTTCCTAGAGTGTCTCGTTACTCGCATTAACAGTTTCCTTTAAAACACCCCTATACATTTGACCTGACCCTAGGTTAACCTGCCAAATATCTTTTTCTGTTCTTTGTTTTATTAAAGTTTATACAAATATATAAAATAAGGCTTCTAACAAATGGTAACTAGTATAGAGTAAACTTTCTAGACTAAGATACAAAATCATCACACAAGTATATAACTGCCTGCTCTTGAAAACTGTGCCCAATGCATTAGGACTATAATATGGTTCATAAATCGATTAAAATAATCAAAAATAGTCTACACACAAATTTTAGAAACATTTCACACCACATCTTTTATATTGAACGATATCGGTCATTTGCACGGCGTAGATCAGTTAAACTTACAATCAATGTTGAAAACAGTATATTATTACCATCAATCAAAACTCAGTATTAAATACCAATCTATCATGTCAGTATTCAATTGCAAGTAAAGTGTACAAATAAACCTTAGATTGTTATGAATATGTGGTTGGGATCATTTGTTTCCTAACTTCAGAAATATCAAAATTATGTGTAATCAAATGGTTCTAAACTGTTCTTGAACAGTTCTATCATCACACTATAGCTTTTAAAGTCTAGTATTTTCCGTGCTATGATAGATAATTCTATATATTATGTATAAATACATGTCAAAATATTTTACAAGTAGTCACCAACCTTTTGCTAACAGATTCACAGTAGCTATAACATAGTTTAACTTTGAATTAAAAGTTTCCATTTTTACTGTAAAAGAGGGACGAAGGATACCAGAGGGACAGTCAAGTGGTTAGATTGTCGTCAAGGTTCTTGTTTACTTGATTACTGATTATGTTAAAATACAAACGTAATCTCTGTAAAGTTAGTCGAAAAGGGACTTATTTGTAGGCTTATATGTTATAAGAGAAATCTTTAGATTAACTATAAAATGCCCTGTACCAAGTCAGGAAAATGGCCATTGTTACATTTTAGTTCGTTTCGGTGTGTGTTACATTTCGGTGTTGTGTCTCTGTGGTGTCGTAGTTCTCTTGATACATTTCCCTCAGTTTTAGTTTGTAATCCGGATTTGTATTTTTCTCTATCGATTTATGAATTTTGAACAGCGGTATGCTACTGTTGCTTTATTTGTAGATACATTTGTACAGAAATCATGTGGAATATGTCTGAGTGCCGCAAAAGATATCGTAAATTATGAATCCACAGTTCTTGGTATGAATCATAGAATACGTGGAGCATATATCTGTAAAAGTCATGCCTATAACATATAATAAGTAACGGTTTGTAACAGTTAAAAAGGAACCCTGTTTCACGACCATTTGACTTTTAATTGATTATTGTTCCTGGTATCAGTAATGATTTTATATAGAAGGTTAAAAAAAATGAAAAACAACATAATGGCCAATAAAAAAAAGAAAATAAGATGCAAACACAAAAGTTCTTACAACATTTCCAAATTTCTCAAGTTAAAGAACGACGATCTCCATTATAAACCCTGATTAACCAAGTATATCAGAATGATCATGAGATCATGTTTTTTCATGTGTTTCATTAATTGTCAGAGCTATCGAATTTGAAAAATCACATTTAAATATTTTTAACTGATAGTGACACACTAAATTTCCGAACCTTTATTTGGTAAACATTTATCAAATATAGGAATAGTTTTTTTTTTATATCTGTAAATCTTAGTAACCATAACCACGGCATATTCTACTTGAGATACAAAAATCTACCACTAGTGTTATACGGTATCTTGTTTTGCATTTGAGTTATATTATTCATAAAGTCCAGCAATATTAGTTGATACATTTTTTGTGTTATTCACTTTTTACGTTAATCACATTCATAAAAACTAGTGCAAATATCAGAAACGATTGTGGTCAACTGTTTCCTTCACATTATATTATGAGATACATTGATAGTACCTTTTAACTAAATTATCCAGTGATTTGTATTTGTTCGATTTTGGGATGAGAAAGAATATATAATTTGTTATTGAATGTCTGACTGTACATTTTAACAATAAGATATATATATTTGCAGATAATAACAAGAGAAATATTGTTAAACAAGATATGAATGCATATGACAGAAGATATCTGACTTTTATTTTCTTTATTGTCATTTTTAACTTATTGATTCTGAGTGTAGTCGACGATTTTAGCAAATTCAAATTGGAAATTCCTTTATTCAACAGTATACAACAGATTCAAACCCAAGACATTTACAATTGCGATGAAGATCAAAACCTTAATACTTCCATACAGAGAAGAGAACTCAAATCTAGAGGTTCTAATTATCCTATTGTTATATCGATGCCATACAAAATAAACAATAAAAACATTTGTCACGGAGTTCCTAAAGTGTCAACCATCGTCATGGTCCATACAGCACCTAAACATTTTACAAGAAGAATCGTTCTAAGGAGCAAAATGCTCAATGCAACATATTACAGTCCAGAAAGTATTCGCGTCGTATTTCTCTTAGGATTGGTAAAAAGTGAAATAATACAAAAAAGAATTGAAGATGAAAGTGAAACGTACGGTGATATTGTGCAAGGCTATTTTCTAGATACTTATCGGAATTTAACAAACAAAGGCGTCATGGGTTATAAATGGATATCAGAACATTGTATGAACGCAGAGTTTGTTACCAAAATTGACGATGATGTCTATATCAATTTTTTCAAAGTTTTCGAAGAAATGTTTGACCTTAAAAAGAAGAAAAAGTTTATTCTTTGCAACAAGATAGGAAAGCATAGAATGAATATTGTACGAAATAAAAGAAGTAAATGGTATGTAGGAGATGACGAATTTAAAGGTATAAAACGATATCCTCACACATATTGTAGTGGACTTGTAGTGTTCATATCTACAGACCTAGTGCCTATGTTATACCAAGCTGCCATCGGTTCACCATTTGTTTGGGTCGACGATTTTTATTTATTCGGAATTTTACCATCGAAAGTTGATGGTGTTGTACATATTGATTTAAGGACGAGGTTGAATTTCAACTTAATGAAGGCAGTAAAATGTTACACAAACTATGGGACGAAGTGTCCACACGCTGTTGTGTATGCGGCATACCACGGGAACAAGGGCTTTGAAAAACTGTGGACAGCAATCGTCAAAGACAGACAACAGAGTATTTATGGAAACTATTACATGAATTTACCAGGTTTTTCAAATCCAAAAATAAAACCTTTGTCACTGTATTAGTCATAATGTCCCTTAGTTTTCTTGATTTGAGTTGTCATCAATTACTGGTTAAAGTTATGGGTTTTTTTACATAATTTATTCGCACAATACGTGGATGAACAAAATATCACACAAGTACTGCAAGGATGTTCCCAAGTCAAGTATCATGAACTAATTAATCTTAGTATTTTAGATATATGAATTTGACTTCTGTCAGTTGTTAAATACTAGAGCAATGTCATGCTTAAATTTAGATACTGACATTATTAAATAAAGTATTAAGCAAAACCGTCAAAAAGGGCCAATGAAGTTAATATTAGACAATACACGTCCTTATTCTTTTGATTGGTTAATCGTATTAGTAATAAACATGTTGGGGTAAGATATGAAATTGTAGTTAAAACAACTTATTTGGTATCAACAGTCCAGTAGTCAGCACTTCGGTCTGGACACGAATATCAATTACATTGTAAATGGTCATTTTTATAAATGTACTGTTTGCAAAAGTGTGAATTATTCGAAATCCTAAGTACTTTCTTGTCCCAGGAAAAAATAACCTTAACCATCAATGCTCTTCAACTTTGTACTTGTTTGGCTTTTTAACTATTTTGATCTGAGCGTCATTGATTAGTCTTATGTAGACGAAGCATGCCTCTTGTGTATTCAATTACATGTATAAGTTTGGTACCTTTGACAGCAAGTTACGCTCACAAAATATAGAGAAAGACTTTGATTTGTTTTTAAATGCGGATGTACTGTAACACATGAACATATTATGTTTCTGTATTCTTTAGCGACGTCCTTTACTATTATATTTTAATAGACATATTGAACCTAACAAATAGTTTGCAGTAGGATAAAAGGGTGCATGTGAAAAATTGACGATGATGCAAAGATTTTTTCGACTGACGAATAAAATTTTACAAAGCAGGACATTTCTAAAAAAAATGCATTTAACGACAGTCATCCTTATATAAATAAATAACTACTTAGAAATAATATCACAATACCTAACGTTATTTGATATAAAAATGTGTATTCTTCAATATATCTGTTGCAGCGTAATGTGAACAGATGCTAAAACTGTTTATAAATAGTCATAGACAACCATTGAAAGTAACTTTCAAAATATCATTTATATTGACATGATTGTAGTTATTGACAAAGTGTGATTTAGAAATTACCTGCTGTTGACATTTGTAATATATGATACAGTATTAATTGTCCATCAAATTTATCAATATATAAAACAATGATCTACGTTACCAACATCCATAATTATATTTCACATACATGTAAAGGCTGGACTTTATTGATTCAATATTTTAATATGATATGGATATATGCACTGCATATATCATATTATCATGACAGTGCAATCAACAAACCAAATTAACGTGAAAAAAAGGTATTTGTATATTTATATTACACTTAACTTCAGATTAATCTGTCCAATTTTGCAAGCTTCATCTCCAATGGTTTCAGAGAAGATGTTTCAACAAGTTGTTATTGTAACAGTACTCTAAAACATAGCAAGTTAATCATGCTTCCCGCAAAAAAAAGCCTTATAAAATAGTTAACTAATAATAATGTCCGTATCAATGATAATTCGAGTCGACACTGACGTGAGGACTACTCGGCAGGTGATCTCTTTAGAGTGAAAACCTTCAAATGCTGTCGTTTGGACCCAATGGTGGTAAAATGATTCATTATAGACAGGATCAAGGTTTTGAAAGGCAGACGCACGTTTAGTCTACAAAAGACTCATCAGTGATACTCGAATCAAAAGAGTGAGATAAGTCAAACAAATTAAAATGTTGAAGAACATTCAGAAACTAAAATTTCCCAATTTCAAAAGGTTTTTTAAAAGCAGCTAAGGTATTACATGTATATTGTTGGGGTAAATATCCTAGGTTTAGCGGGATCTGCTTACACTTCTCCGGAGCACCTGCGATCACCCATAGTTTTTGGTGGGGTTTGTGTTGCTTATTCTTTAGCTTTCTATGTTGTTTCATGTGTACTATTGTTTGTCTGTTTGTCTTTTTCATTTTAGCCATGGCGTTGTCGGTTTATTTTCGATTTATGAGTTTGACTGTCCCTCTGGTATTTTTCGTCCCTTCTTTGTTAAATGTAAACCTATAGTTACGAATTCAAAAATCATTATGCATGTCAGCACAGAAGTGCAGACTACCGGATTGGTAATAAACTCGGGGGAGGAAACCTAATTCAGCAGAGGCATTAAACAAGTGGTTGAAAATAAATCAATTTACCACCCATGTCAAATCCTAACATATAACTTCCTACCTTATGTTATTTAACATTAAAGTTTCATAATTTTCTTCTCCTTTCCTTTATATTTTACCTTTACACGATACATTTAACCAAGCAAAAAACACTCAAGTTATCATCCAAAAAACATTATCATATTTTTCATTATGTGTGTGTTTGGTTGTTAATTATAATAAAAGGTATTAAAACGATTCATTTCTCATACATGCACTTATAAGATATAAATCAATAACAAAAATTGCTGTTATTTCACGAACCCGACTTAATTTGTAGATATCGCAAGAGTCTCCAGCATTATATGTCATACTTATACACAGGGTCTAAATGTAACAATCTGTGAAAGGACACAATATGATATATAAACATCAGACGACTATTCAAGTACAAAACTGTAAAAATGAAAAGGCGAAAAAAGATTAAGAATAGAAATTGGGAATGTGTCAAGAGGACAACAACCTGCCCAAAGGGCAGAAAACAGCCCACAGCCACCAATGGGTTTTCAGCACAGTGGGAAAATCTCGCACCCGAGACGGTCTTCAGTTGACACCTAAAGAAATGTGTTTTAGTTCATTAAAAATAAATTCCACACTCATCTCCGAAACAAATAAATGAACCACAATTAAAAAAAAAATAGTTGCTTTTTACTTTATCTTATAAAATGTATAAAAGAAAAAGCTGATTTGTGATCTGAACTCTTACATACACTTAAAAGGCAGATTATACAGCGGCAATTTGCACGACAGTTTTAACTCAACATTGAAAGGCAAATATACTTGTCCTTGAATATATTTGACTTCATACATGTGTATGTATACACGAAAATTACAAAATAGTAATGAACTTCAATTAAACATAAGTTGATAAGAATCGCTTTTAGTGTTGTTTAGGTATGCAGACCTTAAAAGATTGGATATTGATAAACTACTGACAAAATGCTAAATTATACATTCCTGTGGAAGCGCGGTACCTAAAACGATTAGTGTATATAATCATTCTGTGTTATGAGTAAAATGAATGAAAATAAATGAATGTTATGAGTAAATTGAATGAAAAGCAAATAAATACTACTCTGATAATTTAACCAAACGGTAATTGATTTTTATTTTTGTAAGGAAATTCTTTATGTAGGGCACTTTTTTTTTTTGCATTATTTGAAAAGCATTTTTAAGAAAGTCAAAAGAATCTAATGAAATATTCAAACTAATAAGTCGAAAATAAAGTGACAATGTCATTGCATAAACCGTAACTGTCGAAAAACAATTTACAAAACAGCAAAGAAAACTACAGACTTAGAGAAATAATCCCCACAAAAGGGAAAGGTTTTTAAATCCTGTTCTTTATATGACACCAATCGCGTGGCTCATGGAAGAACACATCTGACTGTTATCTGTATTCGGTAGGTCACTTTCAGAGATAAGAGTGCGAGTTTTCGGTTATTACAATCCGAACATATTTGGTAACATCTATTAAACAGATATTCCATAAAGGCGTAAAAACACTTTGCGAATAGATGTTTTCAATCTCATAACTTTAAAAGCTTCTTTGTAAGCATCTGCAAACATTTATCTGGATAACATGATATGAAATGAATGCACTAGATTTTCGTGATATTTTCACCCTATGCAGGCGCTGCAGTACAGAAAAAGTAAAGAAGTGCAATGCTTTTTAATGTGCTAAATTCTAAAAAGTGTAGAAGTAGAAACAAATTGTATGTTTGAAAAAATGGAAATAAAACAACTGAAATTTGAAAATGTGAAGTTTATTCAATGAATTGGTATAATAAGCAAAATAAGTCAATAACAAAAACCGTAACTAATTGAAAAATAAAAGATGGCAATAACCGGTTAACAGGTGAATTGCTAATATTTTCCAATCCTAAAAACTAAAAAAACTACGTTCTTCACTACGATATTCACTTCAATTTTCATGTCTTACGTGTTGTTGTGTTGTCTTAGCTTACACGATACACTATGATAATTCCATCTGCGTTCTCCATAAATCCATTATACGTGGTTATCTCTTCCTTCTTCCATTTTCCTTCTTTCTCCAATCGATCACATAACGGGAAAAACCTATCCACGTAATCTGGTGATTCATAAAATGGTGAACGTCTATTCGATATGCAGATTATACCACCTAAATTAAGATAAAGACGTTAGAGACGAGACAAACATTGTCAAGAAGTCATACATACACAAATATTTTTTTAAGACATGACATACGTTTATTGGCCTTATGCCTTGAATATAAATAACTCAAATTAAAAAAAAAATATTAAAATCGTCGATATCTTGTCTCACCTTCTCTTAAAGGGTTGATATATCAAATACAATGTATATTGATTCTAGATTATTCATAATCTGTAGTTTGCTATCAATGATAAGATTTGTGTGTGAACTTTAAACTTCTGCAACTAGAGATACCTTATAAAAAAGAAGATGTGGTATGATTGCCAATGAGACAACTGTCCACAAGAGACCAAAATGACACAGATTTTAATAACTATAGGTCACCATACGGCCTTCAACAATGAGAAAAGCCCATACTGCATAGTCAGCTATAAAAGGCCAGGATAAGACAATGTAAAACAATTCAAACTAGGATCCCAACCCCCCCCCTAACCTGGGACAGTGGTATAACAATACAACATAAGAACGACCTATAAAAATCGATTGAAAAAGGCTTAACTCATCAGATGGACTAAAAATACAAGTGGACGTGGCCGGGTACTTATACATCCCGACACCAAAAAGACACAAATGAACAGATCTGAGAGTACTTGCAGTTATCTGACAGCTAGTTTAAAGCCACGAACAACTAATACAAAATCATGCATCTAAGACTAAACTATCAATCCGACATCCAATTGATTTAGTGTAAAGACGTCATAAACAGCCAGAGAAAAACATGACCTTGTACAATGCCAAGTTACAGGTATCGACAGATTGTAGATTCATGAATATGAAAATGTATATAACATACTAGTAATATTTAGTTAGCTTTTAATTTACTGATAATAAAATCAATATTTATACCAATAAAAACAATATGCAATGATCTTATTACAGTGTTGAATAGGTAACCTTTTAGAATAAGTTTATTTATAGAAGCTACAATTTTACATGAATCATTTCTAAATTCCCGGGCACGGTTAACAACATTTCCGTAAAAATGAGGATGTGCTATTCCGTTTAAAATAACTTTTCTACAGGTATAACCACACTTCAAAACCAAACCTTTATATCTATGGAAAAATTTAGTAAAGGTTTTAAGTAATTTATGGTAACGATATCCCTGGTTTAATAATTTACCAGTAACACATAGATTGCGTTCGTTAAAATCAAAAACGTCACAACAGACACGGACATAGCGAACGAGCTGTGAAATATAAACACCGTAAGATGATGCCAAAGAAACATCACCATCTAAAAATGAAAAATTAACAAAAGGGAACGAAAAATCGTCTCTTTTGTCGTAAATTTTAGTGTGGAGTTTCCCGTTTAAAACCGAAATATCTAAATCCATGAAATGACAGTTTTTACTGAATAAATTTGATTTATTTAAAGTAAGTTCGTTGGGGTAAATTTCAGCAGTATATTGAGAAAATTCTTGATTATTTAACTAAAAAAAAAATCATCAAGATAACGGTAAGTGTTGTAGAATTTATCAATTAAATGCAATTTCGACGAGTCTTTACTGAGTTTATTCACAAACTCTGATTCGTAACAGTACAAAAAACAAGTCTGCTATTAAAGGGGCACAATTAGTGCCCATGGGGATACTTACAACATGTCGATAAACTTTGTTGCCGAAAGGTACGTAAATATTATCAAGTAGAAAATTAACAGCTTTATTCATCACATCACACCTCCACTAAGTATATCTAGCATATTTACCTTTCTCATTAGAGAAGAAGGCTTTAAATGAGTTGCAGCAAATATATGTGCAATCAGCTTTACTAAACGACCATTTAATTAAAAGGAAAACTTGTGTCTAATAAGATAGTTTGGAAGTGTAGTGTAAAGAGTAGAAAATCAAAACCGTCAACAGAATCAAAAGGACCATCAAAAGCACGTAATTTATCTTAAACATCCAAAGAAGATGTTACACTCCAAAAATGGTTTATACCACTATGTTCATATATTTTATTACAATAGTTTATGTTAAGCTCTTTAATAGTAGTTAATGAACTAGTTAAGAGCACTGAAAGATTAGTTGTAGAACACTTACTAGAGGCCGAGGTGAAACGATATTTAAATGGCTTTTTGTGTACTTAAGGTAGCCAATGCATAGTAGGGACCTTCAAATGTTCAGAAGAAGCCTTACGCTTTGATGTGGTTTTGATATGTTTGTTTACTATATGACTCTCTGTGGAGCGGATTGACTTGAGTGTAGATGAATCTAAAATTTCATTCTTAAGAACGTCCGTGTAGTATTTACGGCATACCACCACCACATTGTAGGCTTCTTTGTCGGCCGGTACAAACACAAACCGCTTTGAAAGTTCTTGAAGTTTATTTCTTATTCTGGAAATAGGTGTATTATGTACTCTATTATTTACTTCTAAATTATTTTCAAAATGTGATATTCTCTTATCTACCACATTCATGCATTTATTAAAATAAAAATCAAGAGATTTTTTTATCAGATTTTTCCCGTTTTTAGTATAGTTATTGTAAAACCGTAATTAATGTAAAAGTAACAAGAAAGAGGAGATACAAAAGGAATATTCATACTCATAATCGAAAATAAACGGTAAAATGTCATGGCAAACTATGATACGATCAAGAGACAAACAAGAGAATAACGAAACCAACGTAGACAACAAAAGAGGAAATTCAAAAGAGGAAACAAACGGGATCATTTAAGATCACTAAATATTTCAACTCGTAAATACAATAAGAATGACAAAGTATTAAGACGTCATAATGCCTAAAGTCTAATTAAGTTTTAAATTCCTTCTTAAGAGTCCTAAAATGTTCAATTTACCTGGTTTTGTTATTCTTATCATTTCAATTACGGCGTCATACGGGATATGTCCTGTACCAAATGAACCAACAACTGCTAGCAAATCGAAACTGTCTACAAATAAAAAAAAACAGAATAGCTATCAACAACACTTCAAAAAGTAATCAGCAAAACAAAATATATATGTAAGTGACTATTATATGTTCATATTAAAATCATGATATATAGAAGGCTGATATAATCATTTTCAATTTATACAGTACTACTTTTTTTATCATCCTAAAGCCTAATTGATGTGCAATGTTTAACCGACTTTATCTCAAACATATGTGAACATTTATATCTGAACTTACAATTGGTTTCTTTCAATACTTTTATCATTTGGGAATTACTTGTAATACATGTATAATTGAATAACAATTCGATAGTAATATTCAGTCTTGCAAATATTTTACCTTATTTGAAAAATGGCAAAGGCTTTGATGTAAAGTAACTGCAAAATACATTTCGATATAACTTCTTCTTTTCTGCTTCTTTAAGCATTCCTGGAGATGGATCTAATACATCGATGGTTTTAAATCCTTTTGATGCCAACTAAAATACATATGTACACAATTTGTGTATATTGATTCAATTTTCATGTATTGTGAAGTATAAATTGAATTCAATTAGTGACTATATGAGATGATTGATGATCTTGATTGGTATAAGACAAATATCTTAATACACCTTTGCTTATCCATATGTCATAAAAACATACTTCGATAAATTTAGTAAGATAGCTCTTCATAATATATCTGTATGTTTAGGATATTTGTTGTATTATAAATGAAAATAAAGTATTCTTCGAAGTGACACCAGACTAACAATACGAAAGAGGAGATATTAAGGGGTCATCATACAGACATCAAAGTTGTCGTCATCAGGACAACAAATGTCTCTTCGATGATGCTCGGAGCGTAAATATTTGAAAATCCAAAGCTAATTTAAACTATGAAGTGCATATAAACCAAAAATGACAAGAATGATGTAACCAAATTAGGGCAAGGTATCTGGTATTTGAGTGTCTCTACAATATACTTAGTTTGTAAAGGTTTCCACATGTAAAACAGACTAGAAACGAATGTAAAGATCACATGGACAATAGTATCAGTCATGAAAACAAAATAACATGTGTTTTATATCAAGCAAAAAATCTCAAGTCAAAAAGTTTGTTACATACAAAAGCATTGTACCTCTAGTAGACATATGTTGCAAAATTGAAAATATAACATGTTTTTTTTATATAATATATAGATTAGTTAGTTTTCCTGTTTGAATGGTTTTACACTAGTAATTTTGCGGCCCTTTATAGCTTGTTGTTTGGTGTGAACCAAGGCTCCGTGTTGAAGGCCGTACATTGATCTATAATGGTTTACTTTTTTTAAATTGTTATTTGGATGGAGAGTTGTCTCATTGGCACTCACACCACATCTTCCTATATCTATTAAATCCCTTCTCGTTGGTAATTACTTTTCGAGGTCGTTTTCTTGTGTGTGTATTAATTATACAAATGTTTTACAAAGAACCAATGCATTACTCATTCATATTCTTACTTCTTCCGTTAGTAAACCGGTACCTGCTCCTACATCCAGCATAACAATGTTGTCTCTTTTTTCAGGGTAATATTTACATAGGACTTCACTGCATTTACTGTTTGCAGAATAACCAAATTGTTTCACATTCTGAAAAACAGAAAGCAAGATATTATGAGGTTACCTTAGCAACAGTTTTAAGCTTAGTTGAGGTTGGTATCTCTTAATGCATAATGTTTAAATTAAAGAAAAAAAGAAAACGAGACATTTAAGTAGTTCTATTTATGTATGATTGCAAATTTAAAGCAAATTTAACGCAGCGTAGAGCAACTTATTGATTGCGCAAAGAAAGAAAACCGACAAAATTTATAAAACTAATGACTGCTTTCACTGGAAAATAATTTCCAAAAATATAAATAAAACTAAACCATTTAGAAATAAAGAAATAAAATCTAAAATGAATACGTCGTACCGGTTTTTAAGGTTTTCGTTACAAATTTGCTGACTTTAAAAACGTTTATCTGTATCTATTTCACCAGTAATATACTTTATCAGATTTGATTTGTTTGTGTATTAGCCAATTTCCTTGTATGACATATTCTACTAGGTGTTGATTTGTGTATTAGCCCATTCCCTTGTATGACATATTCTACTAAGTGTTGGTTTATGTACTGTGGATTCATTATTATTCGTTGGATACCAATTTTCGTGGGTTTCGTGGGTACAGGTGAACCACGAATTCTAATGTTCAACGAATATCATATTTTCAATAGGCTTTGTATACATAGATTGTATAAACCACGAAATCAAATATCCACGAATATGCAAGTTTTCGGCAATCCACGAAAATTGATACCCACGAAAATAAATGAATCCACAGTATTAGCCCATTCCCTTATATTACATGTTTTACTAAGTGTGGGTTTGTGTATTAGCCCGTTCCCTTATGTGACATATTCTACTAAGTGTCCTGGTCTGTTTATAAAAGAGGGACGAAAGATACCAGATGGACAGTCAAATTCATAAATCAATAGTTTGATCAAATCTACGATTTAAAATTCTATTAATTTGAGATGAAAAAAGTTTGAATGAAATTAATCTCATTTTGTTATGATATATCTACCAAGAATTTACCCACGCTTTTTTTGGTACATTTCTACCCTCGTACATATCAGTACTGTTAGGAAAGACTGAAAACTTACAATGTTATACTTTCTATGTATTCAGTACTGATTTCGTCAGTACTGTTTCAGTACTGATTTTGTCAGTACTGTTTCAGTACTGATTTTTACAGTACTGTTTCAGTACTGTTTTCGTCAGTACTGATTTTGTCATTACTGTTTAAGGACTGATTTAGTCGGTACTGTTTTAGTACTGATTTAATCAGTAATGTTTCTGTATTTTTAGTGTATCGATTTTATTAGTACCCTATATAGATTTTCTTACATTTCAGTGCACGCATTAATACATCAGTTTGATGATTATATATATATATATATATCTGATTTCTTGTTCTGATTTGGCTTTCCTTCAGGTGCAGCTCTTCAACAGCTTTTTCAGCTTTTTTTGGTATTTTGGCTTTATGCATCACTTAAAGACACATTTATTGTCAAAATTGTATCTTGTGCGGTCAGTTGATATGGTTTATGTTTTTAATAAGATCTTATTGATATAGGTTTTATATTTGATAATACCATATTAGCTGTGTCTTGCTGAGGTCAAATCAAAACATAATTAACAAGACTTGAAAATTACAACTGCATAGGTATATTGCTTTTAAATAGATTTAAGGGTGGATGTTTTGTCATCCACTGGCAAGTTAAGTGCATAATCAGGAAGAGGACATGATACCTAAATATAAATAACTATCCTATTGGGTACTAGACCAATAATGCACTGAGCTGATATTTTTAACATGCCAATTCACCTACCTGCCCCCTACCTGGACAGGCAACTTCAGACTGAACAGTCTAGGTTCTTTCTCCTTTGTGCTGAGGGAATAATCAGAATACAACCATTTTTCCAGTCTTAATGCTCATAAATGAATTTCCATTCATATGCCCATTGTAAGATTTTTAATGGTTATAAAATTTAATGACAGTCATCGGCAGATATCTTCTTTTTTTTGTATATGTAATCATGCTGCAGTTTCATTCACTTGTAGTTTGTGTATTGTGAATAGTATCTGCATTGAGGGTAATTCAGATATGAGCAACTCAGGTAACCTGTCCTATTAACCTTAACTGCAGAGCATATTTAACTAAACAATATAGGAAATATGGTGTTAGAATATATAGGTAATCTGTTGACGGGAAGTTGAAGTGGGAAATTTAAACAATACTCAGTATATCATGTTCAAATGAGGACTGGTGACTTTCAGGAACTATTGATTAGTAGTTCTTCAGAAAACTGTGTCATTGGATTTGCATATTACAGACAGACATACAGAGGTAAAAAAATAAGAAAATCTAAAGACTGATTTCCAACAGACTGATTGAAGTCTGAAGGATGTCATTTGGTACATTTATTAACCTTTTTGAATTTTGAACATACATTCCCACAAAAAGACCATCTCCTTTCATGAAAAATAACTTAATCAATTAAACCTCACATTACAAGTTACATGATTATTACAAGTTACATGGATTTGAGTTACTTTTTGAAAATATTTGAATACTAGTACTTAAAAACATGAGTACTCCTACAATTGTGGTCAGGTGGCTATGAATGTATGTACGTACAACCCTCCGTTTACAGAGCAACCCTCGAGAGCTGCCAGGGCACAGTAGAATCTGTGTACACTCCTGTCGGGATTAATGGAGATGTGTCACTATCGTATATTTGTTGACCATTTAAATACATGATTTACTCATCAAAATTGATGTTTTTATTAACTTAATAAAACAAGATGCAGATCTCAAATTTTTAATATTCTCTTCTTATATACTACAATAACCTCCATTGCAAGTACTATGAAAAGTAATCTTAAGAATGAACAGCATGCAAGATTTACAAAATGTTTTTTTTTTTTCCTCTGTCAATTTTATGTTTAATCACTGTTTCATTATTCTGCTTCAATGTTATTTTCCACTGCTCTTCCAATGCATGTGATATATATCTTTGCCAACTTGTTTCTGGAAAGAAAAACGTGGATTATTATTATAATACACTGTCAGATTTCGATGTTATCATTTTTGTTTAAGTCCAATAATAATATCAAACATAGGTCAACCATAACATATATGTATAGTGTACATGCATTGCTAAATGTGGTAAAACGTTAATACAAGGTTCATATTATACCTGGAGAAAAATGTAAAAAGAATGGAATAATGCTAGATTTACCTACTTGAAAAATGATCTAGTACGATTTGGAGAAGAATTTTAGGGCCCCAAGTCTGGGTTGGCAAATTTCCATGCTTTAAATATGGGCTGCATGCACTCTAACATTCTTAAATTGTTTTGTTATAAATTGGGTTGTTAATTTTTCCAAATTAAATTGGTTCATATTTTTCATGTCTTGGTCTGCTGTAATCAACTGTATGGTATAAGTTTTCTCATTGTTGAAGGCCGCCTAGTTGTTTATAATTGTTAACATCCACATCACCTCAAATTTGGTGGATAGTTGTCTCATTGGCAATCCTAAAACATTTCATTATTTTATACAGCAGTTTAAATTTTTTTTTTAAAGTATTTTGATTGAATTGAAAAAAAGTTAACATCCACATCACCTCAAACTTGGTGGATAGTTGTCTCATTGGCAATCCTAAAACATTTCATTATTTTATACAGCAGTTTAAATAAAATTTCTAAAAGTATTTTGAATTGAATTGAAAAAAGTTAACATCCACATCATCTCAAATTTGGTGGATAGTTGTCTCATTGGCAATTCTACAGCATTTCATTATTTTATACAGCAGTTTGAAAATTAAAACAAATATATTCTTTTCTGGAATTTTCATTAGTAACAATGGCAATTCTTATTATATTATCATGTCAATCTGTAGTTCAGTTTCAGAGAAGGAGTTCTTTGTTAGGATTTCCTTTAGGTTCCTATGTTTAATTATGTCCTGCTGTGACGCTCATCTTTGGATCGGCACTAAAACACATATAGTAACATAATCTGATTATTCGAGCTCATTATCAATGCAATCTGTCAAACAGTTAACTGAGAAGTTGTGTGTACGAATCTGTACTTCCCATAGTCTTCTTTGTTAACATTATTAACATCTTTCAATTGTTGAAGAATTGTATACTGCTCTCTATTCTTTTGAATATGGTTGTTGTTGGTTTGTTGTCTCATGAATGCACTACAACATTTCATGTTATTGAAATAAAATAATACGGACAAACTGCAAATACTTACCTAAAAAATGCTAATTGAATGTAAAGCTATACCTACCTTTCGAATTGTTTCAATGTTGTATTGTCACCTTTTATACCAAATCTATCTCGATTTCATATGTTATCTGTTCATAACAGTTTTTAGTTGTTGATCTAAGACTTTATTTTACTCATAGAATTATTCTTTGTGTTCCGGTGTGATCCATTTTAGATACCTATAACAATAGATACTGCATCAAATATTTTGCATGAATTGAATATGTAAAAAGTTGTTTTCCCAACATCCTTTTTATGGTATTATTTATGAACCTAACACTATATAAAAAAAGAAAAAGTACATCGAAGTGTTACAAAATTCTGTCAAGTGGTTCATGAGCCATTGCTGATACATACGTGGGACATAAGGACAAGATTTGTTCCATATATGTGAACACATTCTACTAAGGAAACGTCACCAGCAGTGCAGTCTCTCATCATAAAGAATAATGTTCGTGTGACAGGGTCTCGGATACAGTAAAAACTGTACAAACTTTACCATAAAGAGGGACTTTTTTCCAAACATTATCATTTCCTTTCATCTATAATAATCGAAAACTTAAAAAAAGCCACTGATAGCTATGGAAATGATAATTGATAATACACTCGAAAATTGGCGAGTTTAAGTTTATTACATCGATAGTAAAATAGTGCGGGATGTATAATTTCAACAAATGTGAGATTGGTCACTTTTGATCCGGTGTCTTGTATAGAAAGAGCCTCGGAGTGGCATGATCTCTACAGGTTAAGAACCATTGCAACAACTCTTTGAGGGCCGTCGGTGGCATTTTGTCTGAACCTGCAACAGGGCAAATTCCTGTCCCTATTCAATATGCTTTCATTGTCCAGTGGCAGGACCTACCTATTGTATGTATTGTTAAATTGTTCTGAACATGCATGTAATATTTGCCACTGGACATTAAGCACATTTTTAATATATGTACTTTATGAATATGTTATTATTTTGAAGACTCTCAGTAGGATTATTTTTAACTAATGGGATTGTCCTTTTGAAATAAAGATTATTTTTAACTAAAGGGACTGTCCTATTGATTCAGAAATAAAGATTATTTTTAACTAAAGGAATTGTCCTATTGAAATAAAGATTATTTTTAACCAATGGCATTGTCCTATTCAAATAAAGATTATTTATACAAAATATTGTTCAATATTTACATGTCGGATTATTAGGGTGTAGGCCCATTTGGTCGTCGGACTAACAGGGCGTTGGGCTATTTTGGTGTCGGACCAATGTGGTGTCGGACAAAAGAGACGTCGGAATAATGGATTATGGTGCTGCCCCACATAGCTCTATGGAGCTTTGAAGTCGATCATTGACCAATAAGATAAATATATATCTACAAAGTATATGTACATAATATCTTAATATATAAATTGCAAACGTAGTTGTCCTTGTAGTAAGAAAACCAGGACAAAACCGGTTCAAACAAAAAGATTTAGAAGCAAAAAAACTGTGCACCCTATTAAAGGGTCTGGATGTGGTTTCTTCGATTCTGTATTCTGTAATATTCTATTTTCACTATTTATTATAAATTTTGCCTGTTATTCTCTTTTCTTTATATTTAAGCACCACATAATTCTCTATTTTAATTGCTACTTTCTACTTTATCAAGACAACAATGGGACTGATATGAAAGCCTGCCATTCTGAAGTTGCATCGATTCCGTGAAAATAGGACATTTGAAAATTGTGTGTTTTCTGTTTTTGGTCTTTTCTCGCTTGCCGTAGGAGGCAAAAATTATGCCTTTCTGTCTCTTTATGAAACATACATTATTAACACAAATTAGCCGTCTTAAAACAATATGTTGAACATAATGTCTGTTATCTTATCTCTTAAACAGAAGAAAAAACTATGATTAAATATAATCTACAGAAGTATAAAAAAAAGTGAACTTAGTCTTAGATGTATGATATTTGTTATTAGTTGTTGGTGGCTTTGAACTAGCTGTCAGTAACTGCAAGTATTCTCAGATCTGCACTTACTGACTTTTTGTTGTTGGGATATACAAGTACCCGGCCATGTCCACTGTGTTTTTGTTAGATGTATTTCTATTTGTATTCATCTGATGAGTTAATTATAAGCCTTTTTCAACTGAATTTTATAGTTAGTTGTTTTGTTGTACTGTTACACCACTGTACCAGGTTAGGGGAGGGTTGTGATCCCGCTAACATGTTTAACCCCCCCACATTCTGTGTATAAAATTGAGAATGGAAATGGGGAATGTGCCAAAGAGACAACAACCCGACCATAGAAAAAAACAACAGCAGAAGGTCACCAACAGGTCTTCAATGTAGCGAGAAATTCCCGCACCCGGAGGCGTCTTTCAACTGGCCCCTAAACAAATATATGCTAGTTCAGTGATAATGAACGCCATACTAATTTCCAAATTGTACACAAGAAACTAAAATTAAAAATACAAGACTAACAAAGGCCAGAGGCTCCTGACTTGGGACAGGCGCAAAAATGCGGCGGGGTTAAACATGTTTGTGAGATCTCAACCCTCCCCCTATACCTCTAGCCAATGTAGAAAAGTAAACGCATAACAATACGTACATTAAAATTCAGTTCAAGAGAAGTCCGAGTCTGATGTCAGAAGATGTAACCAAAGAAAATAAACAAAATGACAATAATACATAAATAACAACAGACTACTAGCAGTTAACTGACATGCCAGCTCCAGACTTCAATTAAACTGACTGAAAGATTATGATTTCATCATATGAACATCAGGCACAATCCTTCCCGTTAGGGGTTTAGTATCATACCATCATAACATATATGAGAAGAACATAACCCGTGTCATGCCAACAACTGGTTTTTGAATAAATGTGTTTAGTTCCGATGCAAAGACCCTATAAGTGAATCAATATTAACGCCAAAATATGCAATCTTTAATGACCTGACAACAGTATCGTAACTATATCCCTTCTTAATAAGTCTATTCAAAGGTTTTGTTAGTTTTTGAGGTGAATACTGACACCTTTGTGCTTTATAAAGAATATTTCCATAAAAAATTGGATGTGAAATACCTGAACGTATAAGAAGTCTGCATGTTGAGCTATATTTACGAATGATGTCCTTATACCGATGATAAAATTTAGTAAATGTTTTGACTAGTTTGTGATATCGAAAATCCTGGTGTAATAATTTTTCAGTAATACATAAATTTCTCTCGTTAAAATCTAAAACATTGTTACATACACGAGCGAATCGTACAAGTTGAGATATATAAACACCGTAAGATGGTGACAAGGGAACGTCACCATCTAAAAATGGATAATTAACGATAGGAAATGAAAAATCATCTCTTTTATCATAAATTTATTATATATATGTGCCACAGCCTGTCCCAAGTCAGGAGCCTGAAATTCAGTTGACAGATGTCGTTTGTTGGTGTGTAACATATTTATTTTTCGTTCCTTTTTTCTACATTAACTAGGCCGTTAGTTTTTTCGTTGTCATTTCGGGGCCTTTTATAGATGACTATGTGGTATGGACATCATTGTTGACGGACATACGGTGCCCTATAGTTGTTAATTTCTGTGTCATTTTGGTCTTTTGTGGAGAGTTGTCTCATTGGCAATAATACCACATGTTCTTTTTTATACACAAGCAATTATATATGTAAATCTAATGTTCTGTTTTCCCTTATGGAAGCAGTTGAACTAAATTCCCAAAGGAAAGACATTTTCTGACATGGTAATTTTTTGTCTTACACATAAATGTCAACATGCATGTGAAAAAAAATAATGTCACACATTTATTGTTTGTTTGAAAAAGCAATTTTGGTGACTACAGATGTGAATTTGACTGCTTTTAGTATAAAAACGTCTAAAGTTTACAGAATCAAAAAGGTAAGGTTGTTGTATAATGTATGTATGCTATACCGTTATAACATCCAGATGAGACCTACACATATAGGGGAACAAAATTCTGAGACAAGTGGACACTGAGGAAAAAATCATTCATTGACATTGTTATATTCTATTCTATTTGTGATGAAGCCCGAAGGGCTAGGTCACAGTAGGGGCGCTGTAAAAGTAAACAAAAATATCCCATGTACATGGAGAAATAAAACTAAAAAGTATTATCATTTGCTTTATTAGTCTGACTTGCATTTTAATCGTTTTTGTTGAATGTATTTTCTTAATAATAACATAAAGTTCAAGTGTGTATTTGTGGTCTGAAAAGTAATTTTTGATTTAGCAATCAAACAAGTGCATTGACAAATAGGCCTAGTTTTTTTTTCAAAATAGAAGACAAAATATATGATCAGAAGGTTCACAAAATAAAACATAAAAGAAGACATTTGTAAAACATTCCATGAACAATAGCAATCCGTAGATGATTCGAAAAGGATCCTCCATCTATGACTTGTCGTAAAAATCGTCTGTTTCTGTAACTTTAAGACTTTCTGTAAGTGGCTTGTAGAACAATAATTTCTCTGCTGTTGTCTCAAATTCTTGCCGTTGAAACGGTTGATGGTATTATCGTAATCACCAAAGCGCGTCAATGTGGAACATATAATTGCCTATTGTAAAACGTTTATGTGATTGGATTGAGACATGACGTCATTCATTGTTTACAAACGTTATTTTTGCACTCGCACTGACATTTCAACAGTTCAACAGTTCAAACTTCTTCTGCAAGTTCTGGACAAAAGGTAGGTAGAGGTATATATATTTCGGGTGAACTATCATAGACAATGGTAATTGAATATTTATAAAACTGAGATAATAGTCGCATGGATAATTTAAAACATATAACGTTAGCATAAGAAGGAGAATACGCGTTACACAGTGGCGGACCCAGAGGCAGAGGGGTCCGGGGATTGGAACCCCCCCTTTTTTTACGTTCAATGATTTAGTTGGACACCCCAACCTCCCGGACTTTATCCAGTGTTGGGAACCCTTTATGCATTACAAACGTGCACATTGCTGCATCACTCGTTTGTGATGGTTGCTTAGACTGAATGGTTTCATCAAACTGCGTTGGACTAAAACATGCTTCCATAAAAAAAATACGGGAACTTTAAGTTTTATTTTGCATTAATTTAACAATAACGCAATGTAACTGTAGTCTGTAAATCGTGGGTTGTTTTGGATATTCATATTATTACTACTTGACCAAACCGTAACTTTATGAAATACTTGAGAATGATCAACATGAATATTTCTGAACATATGATTGGGAAAGGGGGTTGGGGGTACACCCATCGGGGGATCCAGGGGGAGGGGTCCGAGAGTTGGAACCCCCCTTTTTTTACGATCTGTGCATTTGAAAAGGGAAATATGTTTGGAAACCCTATCTCCAGATTTGGAACCCCCTTTTAAAAATGGCTGGATCCGACCGACACATGCCCTTTTACTCAAATCCTGTGTTTTTTGCACGATTTTTTTTGGGGGGGGGGGGGACACTTCCTAAATACAAGATGAAAGTACGTGCCGCTGGAATAGGTCACTTTTCCCAGCTTGAAAATATGGGATTAGGTGGGGAAAACTATCAGAAATATATGATATAAAGGTCGATAAAGTTACAATTACTATATGAAAAGCCCTGTCATTTTTTCACAGCCCTAGTCTCGTCGTAAGTAAACATTACGCACAGAATCTTAGCCTTAAATATTCTACTTTTCCAACACACCCCACAAAACCCAACCAATACACCTTATCGGTAATCCCGGATGACCCGGCTGCTTGAACTTTTGACGTCAACAACAATCACTTTTCCATTGTGGCGTCAGATATTTTGTATTATGACGGCAATATTTTACGAGAACCTGTGTGATATCCAGCAATGGCGGACAAATACAAAATGTAGCGATAAGGTGTATTTGCGAAAAGGTTACATTTTACCTACGCAATTTATGAAAAGCTATAACGTGAGGGTACCCAAATTGCACAAATTTTGACAGTTTTTTTCACCTACATTTATTTATGATCCAGAGAAAAGTTCCCATTCTGTGTTTATTTTGTAGATGTATAATTTTTTACTATATCAAATTTTTAATCTATACTGAATCATAAAAAACGGGTTTGAATACACTGCCAAACGGTCCATGATTTTGAAATAAGGAGTACCCAAATTGCATCCATGCTTAAATTTGCAGCCTTAAAAGTCGAATTACGGATAATTTGTTTTATTTCTTTAAATGTTTAGAACAATTGGACATTAATCTATGCTTACTATTCATTTCTTAAGAAATGGAGGTTTGATAAATATTTTATTTACTCATTTTTGAAAGATGACCTTTTTGTGGACGTCGCAGAGCGACGCTTCTTTACATTTTCCCGTTCCCAGTGATACTTCATCTGTTAATGTATATTGTGAACGTTTTGTGAATATTTGAATATATTAATTCTGTAGACGTGCACAATGTCAAATAATAAAAAAATACAAATTGTTTCGTCTCTAAGAAAACGTGTAAGATTTCCGCTGCTATTTTTATCAAATAGGTGCAGTTGGGTACTCGGTGCAATTTTGGTACCATGACGTTACATTCCTAAGCTCTATATTATATGAAAAGGGGTGGGGTAATAGACCCCCGCCCGAGTTTTTAGCTTACCATGCGATCTGGGCTATGAATATATTGGTTTGCTCATTGTGGTAAAAATCATCCCACATTTTTTAATTTTAATTTAATTGACAGTTTCCACACATCCAGTATGTTGTTTCAGTCCGATGCTTTTTTAGTGAAACTATCTATTCTAGGCAGCCATCACAAATGAGTGATGCAGCAATGTGCACGTCGGTTTTGCAGACTTTATTAAACTCTTCAATTAGATATACGAAGATGTGGTGTAAGTGCCAATGAGAAAATTCTTCAGTCCATCCATGTATTAATCCGTATAAACAAATGTCCAAGATATGCTACACTGTGCACAGTGACTTTTGTTTGCAGACACAGACACTTGGTTAAAAGAAAGCAATTGCACAGTAAAAAGTTAAGTTTTATTTGAAGCGATTTATGATTTTTTTTTTTTATCAATATAATTATTATTGTTTTAAAGTTCAACTTGAGATGGAGGAACTTCACAATAAAGAAAACTAATACATGTTATATTGTATTTTTTCCCCCAGTGCTTCACTGTCTAAAAATTGGGACATTAATAAGCATTAGTTTGTTCAACATCGGATATTTCATAATAAACATAATTGCTAGCTAATATTTGCAACACATAGACGTTACGCACGATATTGCGTCCCAATTGGTAACGTCAAAATTTTTAACGTTTTACGAAGGTAATCGAGTATACTTTGTTCGTTTTGTTTGTAATCATTTTTTATCGATATGGATACTTCAAAGTCTTGGATATGTATGAAATATGTCCTACTGGTAGTTACGCAAGCAAAAATAAACAATACAAAATAGGTATTTGGTTGAGAAAATATTGCCTATAGTATATTATATAATGCGTTGGTCACCCGTTAATTTAAGAAAAGAGGGACGGGAGGAAGCAATTCATGTTGTTTAAATAACATAGTTTTTGTGTTTTGTGCTTTTATCTTTTATCTTTTTTAAAATGTTGTTGGTTTTTTTTTTTTTGGTTTTTTAGGGGGGGAGGGGGAGGGGTGTGTGTGATGATAAGTGAAAAGATTTTAATGAAAAAGACTTCTGCTGTTACAACGGAGTAATTAAATCAAGAAAGAGAATGATTGCGTGAAAAATAATTATATTCATCTGATATGTTTACAAGCTTTGTATAATATCGAAGTGTAACTCCTCAGGTACAACAATTTTACTGCTTCCTTCAATTTCAGCGCAAATGAATTAAATGTACAACCCCAGTCATCTGAAATATTTTACCTATTTATTGACAAATTACCATATGTTTTATTTTCTTTTCATTTAAGATAATTATTCATTTTCTATTTGATTATATTCTATGATTCTATCTATTTTCGAAATTTGTAATTTTGTTATTTTGTTTTGTCCTCTGATCTGAAAACATGAAATCGAACCGTACTTGTTATTTAAAAACAATGAAATATCGTTCATATATATATCATATGATAATACGAACTGTTTTCAATTTCGATCGCCAAGGAGAGTGATTGGCCAAATGAGTTCATATAAAGTGATTAAAAGCCTCCGGCGATTTTAAGATACGCTCGTGGCGAGATTTGTTCGACTCCGATCCTAATCGACAGTTATTGCAAATATTTTAACTTAAGTTCGCCAGATGTCCGGCTTCTCCTACCTATGATGACAGGTCAATAAAATACAACAAATGTCGCTAATACATGTAGCGGTGTTCAACACTAAAACAAAGAACAAACTTTTAGAAATAATTTGAAAACACATATATGTAAAGCGTCCCGAATCGAAAACGTTCAAAACGTAAGAAAATTGTTCAGTGGACAAACTTGCAAGACATTTGATTTGTTAAAAAACGAAGTCATTTCGACTTCATAGCTTATCAAAAAGTATGTTATCGTATTGTGGGGTGAAAGCACAATTACGCAAAAGCACTATTTTGTATGCTACAAATTTAATATTTAATATAATGACGTTGAAACTGACAGTGTTTTGGTAAAAAGCGTCGAAATTCGACATTGGACAATCTTGCAAGACATTTTCCCGAAGCTAATGCGTTTTTATTTGTGGTGCGAGTGCTGTAAAATTCCGGATTTGAAATGGTCTATCTAAGCACTTTAGTAGGAATAATTTATGAAAACCAAATTTTATATCTTCTAATATTTTAAAAAGCGGTAACTTTTGATAACTTACCATTTTCCGAAACCTGACCATGGCGAGGATTATTCATTTTTGAAAAAAACAGCTTTGACCGTTCCATCAACACAAAAAACAGCAATGACTTCATAAATAATATATAACGTTTATCATTCATGCGAATTTTCGCGGATTTTAAACTCTTTTTTAGACCACAAAAATTCCCGCAAAAATTATTTTGCGAATAATTTGTTACGTCTGACACGCATATTTATGACGTTTTGGCAATATTTGTATCATTATTGGAAACTATTATGAAAAGTTAAAGAATATTTCTTTTATATTTTTGGAAACAGTAATACCTGCTTAATCTATGGATATAAATTTCATAAAGCTGAATAATTTAGATTTCATAGAAGAGCTATTTATCAAATTGCTCTGTCGTATTTCATGGCATTGACGCAATAACGTGCTTAACGTCATAATTAACTATTGACTGTATTGATTGCTTAATGTTCAGTGGCAAATATGTCATGCGTATTTAGAAAAAAAAACCAACATAAACATTGCATGTAATAAGTTTTGTAAAGTTTCGTTTAATATTAAGTATAGTATTGTTCTTATATTATCCTGTGATACTTAATGTCTTTTTACAAAATGTACGACTATGAGGGTATTGCATGACCAGCCTCCCGCAGAAGTGGATTCTGTACTTTAAAAAGACACAATTGGACGTTCATAAACACAACACATTTTGGCGCCCTTACAAATTGACATGTTTATCAGATCATTGACGTCACATGGACACGTTTGGGGGAATCGGACACGTTCCTGAGCGTTACATATGTACTTTCAATTCGTCAATTAAATTGAATTGCCACTTCAATCTATTAAACATTAATATACTTTTGTATAAAGTGATGAGTATATTAAAATGTCTTTTTGTTGTTGTTCCGCGAATCTTATCATAAAGCGCACATAAATAGACTGATGTTTAAGCTACACGTGCATGAAATACTTGTCAATGGCAAACATCAATACTTTGGGGATGATGAATTAAATTGTCATATTTTCCATTTTTTTTTTTATATAGGAATACATTTCAACTTTGATTGATTATGTATATACATGTAGTATCAGAAGTCCATTACTGTACTTCTGGTAGTATATAAAGTAATAAGTACATTTTGATGACCATTCTCTTTCATAGTTGTTTATTCTTTTTCTTCTTACATAACACAGAAATAAGGAAACATAAGAAAGTTTAAAATAACCTTCATTAAGTTATTTCATTTTCTTTCCTCAGAATGATTAACAGCATAGGAGACAGGAGCTGAAATGGGAACGTTCTATGTGAAAATTAAAGACCTATATACAGAAGGAAGTATTAATATGGCACTCATCAGGGGGAAAACCCAACATCTAAGCATGAACCATTTAATCCTGAGTTTCGTATGAGTACCAAAATGTAAAAGATGGATGCTTATAATGAGCTCGTATTAGAACTACAGTGCCCTCTGGAATTACCACTTTACTTGTAGCAAGACACATCATGTGCGGGACTGAATTGAGGAAAGAGCCAGGAAACTGACATTTTATGAAGCATTCCAAAGAAAAGATGGCAAAGGGGAGAGCAATAAAACATGATACAAGCAAAATTGAGTGTTTCTTTGATTGTTTTATTTATGAATCTTAAAGGGTCATACAATAATCAAGGGGCATGAAAATGATTGAGATTTGTGTCACAACCTTCATATATTTTATTATATGACATTAAAGATTATCATAATAAAACAATGCCAATGGTTATGATAAATAAAAGAAATTCCGTTTATGATTAAAAAAAGTAAATGAGACATTGTTTTGTGTTAATCATCAAACATTGCTCAACATAATAGCATATAAAAGCATTCATTGTAACAACAACATGTTTTAAGCAAAAGCAAATGCGCTTTTATACATTTTGATATTGTTAAATATCAGCCTCGAACCAAAATGTGAATCTCTGATGTCGAGTGCGTATGTTTTTTATACACATATAGACAGTTACAATCAAAATTCAAGGAGTAAACAAAGAATGATAAAACCAAAGGGCATTTACAACTACAGTTTAAAAAGTACATAAAAAACAACACGTACTCCACTAAAAACAGGGAGTGAATTCAGGTGCTCTTTAAGGGTAAGCGATTCCCTCCAGAAAATCCGATAAACTGCTAACTTTGCTTCATTCCTGTTGTTTTTCCCTTCACTTCAATAGTTTTTCGATAGACGAAAGTAAGCTTGATACATTTCCTTAGTAATTTTTACGTCAGTGAAAAATTCTGCTCAGCAGGGTGAAATAGTCGAAGAGAAAAACGACAAGTTGGATACTAACTATATTGCCACAGAACTATCAAAACTATATTTGAATACCAATTGTACTCAAACATAATCACATGTGTCCAAATTTCTCCGATAATATACACCAACACTGAATCTGAGATGTCTACACAAGATACAAAATACAAGAACAATATGCAGTCAAAAGAAAAAAAAAACACCTGTCCTAAGTCAGGAATCTGATGTTCACTGGTTGTCGTCTGTTTATGTGGTTCGTAAGTGTTTCTCGTTTTAAATAAATTAGACCGTTGGTTTTCCCATTTGAATAGTTTTACACTAGTATTTTTGGGGCCTTTTATAGCTTGCTGTTCGGTGTGAGCCAAGGTTCCGTGTTGAAGGCCGTACCTTGACCTATAATGGTTTACTTTTATAGATTTTTACTTGGATGGAGGCACTCATATTACATCTTCCTGTATCTACAAACTAAATCAACTTATACAGCTATACATAAAAAAACACCTATTTTAGATATGGATAAAACATAAAAAACACTAAAAGTAATTATTTACTAAAAACAGTAGATGAAAAATCAGTACAAAAACAGTACTCATAAATCGATACACTAAAAGTACTGAAACATTACTGATTAAATCAGTACTGAAACAGCAACGACAAAATCAGTACTGAAAAAGCACCGATAAAATCAGTCATCAAACAGCAATGACAAAATCAGTACTGAAACAGTACTGACAAAATCAGTACTGAAACAGTACTGACGAAATCAGTACTGAATACATAGAAAGTATAACATTATAAGTTTTTAGTCTTTCCTAACAGTACTGATATGTACGAGGGTAAAAATGTACCAAAAAAGCGTGGGTAAATTCTTGGTAGCTCCAAATTATCTCCCTTTAGTGCAAACATGCAATTTTTTGGCATTGAAATTACAAAACCATACTGCGAACATCTTATATTCTCCTTCGGCATCCCACATTCTCCTATAGAATAATAATGGCCTGAAACGAAAGGAATTAACTGGAAGACTACCAAGTTAAGGTTATGTTCAACACTCTATGTATTTCACCAGAATTCATGCAATTTATTTTATTATATAAAGACACGTTTTCTCTTATCTCTATGGATAAAAGCAAACAGAGTCTTTGATAAAACATTATATTTACCGCGAAAAAAAAAAAAAAAAACACCAGAGTTCAATATAAGAGTTGAAACAGCTAACGGGAACCTAAATAAATTATTCCAATGTAACGTCAACGACGAACGTTGATGGCGTCAAGCAACTTCTCGTTTTCATCTTTTTCTTTTTGTTTTCGGTGTATTTGTTTTTCTCTTTTTTGTTTTGTTTTTGGTGTATTGTTTCAGTACACTTTATTTAATATTACAACTTGTGAAAGTTAACACCTGCAAAAGCAGATAATATATTTAGTATAAAAACACGAAGCAGTTTTAAAAATATCTTGAGCAAATATTAGAAAATTGGATAATGGATGAAAAGTCATATAATAAAACAATTGTTGACTTTTGATTTCTGTTGTTACAATGATTTATCAACCCTGAAATATATGACATGAATCATTGTATCAACCTCATCAAAAGTCAATAGTTGTATAATATCAAACCGACCCAATTTCTTTTAATATAGCTACTACAAAAATATTTAAACATGTGAACATGACATTGTATAGGCGAACTAAAATTTCGTACTGAGGAGGTTAACATTTTTGGAATGCATCCATTGCTTGGGAGAAAATTAGTATCATGCATCAGCACCTGAGACTATCCCCAGTTTTTGGTGGGGTTCGTGTTGCTTAGTCTTTTGTTTTCTATGTTATGTCTTGTTTACTTTTATTTGTCTGCTTGTCTTATTTTTTTTTTTTGCCATGGCGTTGTCAGTTTGATTTCGATTTATGAGTTTGACTGTCCCTTTGGTATCTTTCGCCCTTCTACTACTATTTTGCTATAAGAAATGTTTGTATTATTTCAATCAACTAAAGATTGAGGAAGATGGGCAATTTAAAAAGATATCTAAAACTGATGAGTTTTGGTCTAACAGAAGAGCTTCTGTTTGAGACCAAGTTATTATATGCAGTCGATAACCCTGTTTCGATAGCGTGTGTACCAAGTATTTTTTTAACAAATTATGTCACTTTTTTTAAATGTAATACAAGTTTACAATACAGAGTTTATTTGAGGTATAAATCTTCATATAAAGTCTGGAGTATCAAAGTAACTTTTTTTGGAGATGTAAACACGATGTATTTGCACTGCTCAAACATACCTCAACACATTTTTAACTTGTAAGTTCAAGTATTACAATTTATATATACTAAAATATTCTTACTTACCATTGTAACTTTGGATCAAGGTCCCGATCCAATAAATTCATTCTTCATGGCTCGCTTGATCATTTGCTTCTCTTTAAATGCAAGACCGATTCTTCTAAAAGAAACTTCTCCTGTTTCCTTTCTCAATTTAGATAATTCGGCTTCTTCCATGATTTCAATAGATTCAAGTTTAAGCAAGTAATTTTCAATTATATCAGTGAGTATGAGTCCTTCATCGCGTGCATATAGTTCTGTTTTGAATGTATGAATATAGTTCTGTTTTGAATGTATGAATATCAAGTATAAGTTGCAGTCGTCATATTTCTAGGTAAAATTCATTATGTTCTTGTCTTGTATATCTAGTCCGCCTTAAAACACCCATTTTTCTAGTTGATCTAACCATGCTAGATATAGACGCTCGGAAGGAAATATTTCTATTTTAAGGCTAAAGAATTCTTCATAAAAAGTTAATTGATCGATTACCATGTTCAGAATATCGATTGATCTGGTAGATTTAACTTGGTTCCATAAATTAGTGAATATATTGCTAGGTATGTCAATTTTATATTCAGTGAGTAACTGTCTTGTAGCAAACCGCTTTGCTTGGAGGTAAGTACTCTCCTCAATTTTTCGAATATTTAGAAATTCATCTATCATGCATTCGTTTATAATTTTTAATTCCTTACGATACCTTCGTGACTTCAATATTATTGTGCCACATTTTGGACATGTCAAGGACTTAATTTCGTCATGTTGATTATTCATCACACTTAATATATGTTTGTCTAATACCTTTACTGCAAATACGCATTTACAGTCTTCTAACCGAATAAACACCGCGTTTTCCATCCGATCATCATCATCTGGTATTATTGTCAAGCGTTCACATATTTCACAAATACACTGTACTCATTTGCATAACAGTCCTGAGCATTTGTGATCCGGACCACACTCTAATCTAGTCTTACAAAGATTATTGCATTTCGGTCTTTCGCAAGGTTCCAAACATGATTTATCACACTTGAATTTGTTTGGACATTCTGCTTTATATTCCCCTTTACAAAGTTTACTACCATCACATCTTGTTTTACATGTATCATCATGTATACAAGATGGACAGTGATAACTACAATGATCCTTATGATCATGTTCATATACCAAGTTTCGTTCGCAGTTCGCTTTACATGGTACATGAAGCCTTCCTTGACTACATGCGGAGTGTGTTCCTTTACATTTATGACCACAATCCAAAATTCCATAACATGGTAATTTACAAGATGCATCATATTTTGTAGAGCATTCTACTTGAACCTCGTGTCCACATCGAGCTTTAATCTGTACTTTCCTTTTGCAAGTATCCTCGGTACTACAAGGATCTCCACAAGATTTGTTGCACTGATGATCACAAGACATAGTAGATTGATATCGTTTACCGCATGATTCTAAATTTGTATCTTTATGACAAGGCATACGTTTTACATGCCGATATTTTGGAATTGTCTTTTCAACGAATATATTACATCTTTCGCTGGAGTCTGGAAAATGACACGGTTTCGTGCACTGATGTCCCATTTCACATGCATTTTGACATTGTTCTCGACAATGACCTTCATGATATTGATCATCTACATGACATTTCCTTAAACAAATGTGCCCACAGGACACTTAGGACAGGTGTTTTTTTTTTCTTTTTTGACAGAGCAAGTTTTATGACATCCACCATCTTAAACACTTTTAAAGTCTTCCGGCTTAGAAACATAGGTTGAAGTGCCGTGTGTCTGGCATGTTAGCTGTAGACGATTACCAATAGATTTCCTTATTGTGGCGTCACTGACAATGTTATTCCATAGTTCTGATCTAGCTTTTAAAATTTCAAAATTACCTATTGCGTAAAATCCTATTTTTGCTCTTGATAAAGCAACGCACACTCTATTATCCTCGGATAAATAGCCTATATTTTGTTTCCTGTTACTTCTAAAAAGGGACAATAATATTATTTCATTTTCTTCTCCTTGAAAATTATCGACTGTTTCTACTCTTACGGATTGCTGACTTGGAAACCATTCATTCGTCCTTGAAAGTTCT
Source organism: Mytilus galloprovincialis (assembly GCA_037788925.1). Lineage (NCBI taxonomy): Eukaryota > Metazoa > Mollusca > Bivalvia > Mytilida > Mytilidae > Mytilus > Mytilus galloprovincialis. Next base: position 59,817,175 of record CM075342.1, read on the forward strand.
TCGTCCACTTTCCCGCTGCTATCACGAAGAAGCCGTACCTAATCTAAATATGTTGACAGCACAGTAATTTCAGATGGTTCATATCCTTGAATTCTGAGATACTGTACAATTCACAAATGAACAATGCTTCGAATTTGTTCTTGTGACTTTTTGAAAGCGCGTAGTGGTCCTGGTTTTCAAAAAACAGCATGAGAAATTAAGGTGGTACCTAACACTACAGGGAGATAACTCTGTAAACTCGGCTTAACGTTTTTATTTCGTTGTGTTGTAAAGGGAATATTAAGCTTCTCAATGATCAAAATTGTTGTTTGTCAAACTACTATATAACCAGTGAAATTTTTCTGACAAAACGGTTGGTTCAAAATTTTTGAAATTTTTATATTTTTGTTTAAGAGTAAAAAACAATACTTTGTCAAACTTTTATGAAAATTAAACGAGCCAAATTTATTTTAACTGAATTCCGAAGCCAGTCTTGTTGAACAATTCCTGTTTGAACTTCGCATCGCACTTTTTGCAAGTATTCAAGTTTTTTTATTATATTTTTCAAATCCTTTTTGGCACTTAATGCCATTACATTATGTGCACCTGTGTTTTCTCTTAGTGTGCGTGTTCGAATTTAACCCCCGCGCGTAGTGAAACTCTCTTTTCTATAAGAATATGCTTTTCGTTTACCCGTTATGTTATATTTTTTCAAGATGTCGACTTCTGATCTCGAACCTAATCGGACAATATCAACGGCGTCATGTTCCATAAATCGTTCAGAGATTTCAACTAAGAATTGATCAAGTGCATGGTTCGTGTAGCTAAGGAGAATCATTGGTCCTTGATTATCTTGTTCGCGCCATAAATGTTCATTGTTTAAAAGAAGTTCAGATATTTTGAGTCCAATAACTGTTTTCCCCGTGCCAGGTGGTCCTTGTATTAACGCAAGCTTACTTTTCATTGATGTTATCAATGCCTTGTGTTGTGAATCGTCCATACTTAGAGTTTTTGCATCAGGCCAGTTTGCATCATTTGAAATGTCTATCTTTTTCACATCATGTCCTTGATTTAAACAGCTGATATCAAATCCATTTTAGGAATAAAGGCGATTTAAAATAAGCTGGTTCTTCTTGATTTAGACTGTTTCTTGTTTGATAATTGTGTTCCTCATTGATTATCATTTTGTACATACATTTAATTGATAGTAATGAATGAAAGAAAGACGGAGAGAAAACTTGGCACTCAATTAGAATGACATCATGTTGATGTAAAAGTTCAACATGATTTGGAATATCGTCGATAAATTTAATTTCGTAAATTCCATTTCGAAGATCCCGATCGTTATTATCTTCTACAGTTGCTTACTGAAGAATTGTAAATGTCTTGTTAGTTAAGCAAACGGGAGAGCCAGATTTCAATAACTTTCTGCTGCGACTAGATTTAGGGGTATCAAATCTTATTTTCCAAGTTATACCATTATGCTCATTGCAACATTGTGTAAGGAAACATATATTTTTATAAACACGGATGTCATCATGGCGCCATTTCTTCTCAAAGCAATAAGGATCTGCAAATAAACTCTGTTTTAAATAAATCAATCCTTCACATAAAGGCCTTATGAAATCTTGTCCATGAACCATGAAAAGCCTTTTTAAATAGCTTTCCTCTGTGCTAAAATCAGAATCAATGATGGTACTCTCACATGACCCTATTTCCGTTAGATCTGGCAATATAGGTAATGTTTGTTCTCTGTGTTAGGAGTTTTTTCTGGGTGATCCCATTTGTCTTTTATTTCTTGTATTAAAGATTCTAGGTCTCTTTGTTGATTCCTGTCATTAACCTTTTCGTGAACACATCTTTTTAAAGAATCAAACGTGTGCATTAAATCGGACGGTTGACAATTGACATGACAAACTAGCCCTTTTATCAAAACAAGTAAATTTTTCACCATGTGAATGTCTTCCTGATCAAACTGTAAATAGAGCTCGCAAATAATATCTTTAATATCCTGTCGTTCAAAGAACGTTCTTTCTTTTAATGGACTAAGAGCTTTTTGTACTAATGAATGATGCTTAGACTCACAAACCTTACTCATAACTTGCAGAAATAACGCCATTTGATCAATTACCGCGTGCTTAAATAGAAATGTATCTAGTTCTCTACTACAAATACTCAGATAAGCCGTTAACCTATCGGTATCCATCTTTGATAATTTTATAATGTCTATCTTTTGATCCGATGCATCATATTCGTTTTGAGATTTATTTGTGAATATTGTAATTCCATTGTAATTTTGCCCTGTGTTTTGGTCTCTCGATTTGACATTTAAACAAGATTTATAATGGTCTTCGCAATCCCTTCTGTTTTTTACATTTGACGAGTGTGCGCTTTGATAAAGCGCATTGATGTATGTGTCGTCGTTTTGACTTGTTATCATGCAAGGCTTTTTAGAATCGCTGAAATATTTTCCATGCCCTGTGGTGTCATGTCTGCTATCTGCTTTTTCATGTTTTCTTTTGGCATTTCTAGCATGCGCAGTTTTGTCCTTTGATGATCTTTCTCGTCGTCTAGGGGAAAAGTGAGATTTTCAACTACTGTTTTTCTGAGAACGTGACCTTTCAGGCGTTCTTGTTCTACCAATCAGTTGTGTGTCTATTGATATGTCGTTGTGATCATGTGCATTATACCGATACTTATTATTACTTTCTCCATGTTTTTTAATGTTTGATATTCTAATTTTCTTTCGATTTTTCGATTCGGTGCTATGTGGTCGACTTGTATTCTTTCGTTTTCTTGACGGCAACTTTTCTGTTGGTACATCCAAATGTATTATTTTGTTATCAATTGTGTGATTCCTTTTTGTTGTTATGGGTGTAACGTTTGATTCGGATCTTGTTTTAATGTTAATATCTTTATCTTGGAGGTCATTTGAAATTTCCTGAACATCGGTTATCGATTGATTTGTTGTAGTAAGTCCTATACGTTGACTCAGCGATTTGGTAGGCATATCACCCAAACGGTCAAAACCAGGTCGTCTTTTTGCATCGTTTATCGGGTTCACTGTGTCTTCTTCGTCTTTCTGTTGGGGCTTTATTTTGTTATCAATTTTGTGATTTGTTTTTGTTGCTTTGAGTGCAACGTTTGATTCAGATCTTGTTTTAATGGTAATATCGTTATCTTGAAGGTCATTTGAAACTTCCTGAACATCGGTTATCGGTTGATTCGTTGTAGTTAGTCCTATACGTTGACTCAGCGATTTGGTAGGCATATCACCCAAACGGTCAAATACAGGTCGTCTTTTTGCATGGTTTATCGGCTTCACTGTGTCTTCTTCATCTTTCTTTTGGGGCTGTACAGCTATTGAATCAAAGTCTACGTCACTATAATCAACACTTGGTCTCACTGAATTTATTGGATTCCGATTTAGATTCGGCGTGAAAGAAGTGCGAATTTTGTAGCTTTTAGTAAAGATCGGTTCCTGTCTTTTGTAATTTGCCATTGTTCACCTTACCACTGAATGTAAACAAAACATGTATACAACGTTAAACAAAGAGTAAGTTAACGTTTTCCTTGTTATTCATTTACATGTCATAATAATATTTTGACTTTTCACGGATGATATTTTCCCATTAAAAACAGAATTATATAAATCTTACAACAGTTTTTTGATGTCTATATATGATTTTTTAAAGTAAGTTCTTTGGGTAAATTTCAGAAGTATCTAAAGAGAATTATTGATCATTTAACACCCGATTAATTGATTGATTTGTTATAACGCCGTTTTTAGCCCTTTTGAATTATTGGTGGAAGAAGTCGGAGTAAACCATCGACAGTAGTAAAACTGATCATCCTAGTCATTTAGGATTAGAGATGACACACCAGCCACGTGCAGGTCACAACCTCAGTGTTGACGGACTATTTATACAGTATTTCGACTACTTAGACCACTTGGCCACCGAGGCCCTATATTATTCAACGACCAAATATCAACATAAAAACGCTTGGTGTTATTGAATTAATCGATTGCATGGCATTTAGACGAGTCTTTACTGAGTTTGGCCATACATTGTGATTTATAATAGTACAGGAACAAGTATGCTATTAAAGGGACATAATTTTTGCACATAGTTTAAACTTGTTATTCCCGAAACGTACCTAAAGTAGCCAAGAAGAAGATTTACAGTATATCTAGTATACTCGTTTGAGAAAAAGTCTTTATATGAGTTGCATCAATATATATTGTATTTTCTGAAAATATGCCTAATCGAAAATAGATTTGCAAGAAATGAATTTTTAACTATTATTTTGTCAACAAGTTATATCGGTTAAAAGCTCAGTAGAGCATAATACACTTTGTATTATAAAATTCCCCAAATATTTTATCAAGTTACAGGTAGTAGTAATAAGGCATTGGGTAGGAGATTGTGTAATTCAGAAAAAGCGTAAATTGATATGATTGAAATAGCATAAAACTATTTTAAATAATTGGGTGTTTGAATGAAAATAACATAATTTACACAAACTTGATTATTATATTTAAAATTTCTTCTTACTTTTGTCAATTATATATTATAAATATTGCATCATTCGTCGTCTATCGACTTCGAAAATTAGAAAAGAAATATTAGTTCCATTGTTGACTAAGTGAACTTTGATACAATGCACGGTTGACTCAATGCGACGCTTTAAAATATGTGGTTCGATAATCCCCCACACTTTGTTTAATAAAGCGGGATCTATTATTTGCGATTAAAACAGTTCATTATTTAATATAAGGTTGGGTTAATATTAATGGAGCGAAACACAAATCTAACACAGCAGAATGACAGATTTAATTTTAATCAGATTTCATTGACAGTTCTAGTGTACACGTTATAGTCGCCAGTATAACGGCATTTTATGACATAAAGTAAAATACGAGAAAACTCTAAGGAAAATTCAAAACGGAAAATTCTTTATCAAATGGCAAGATAAAAAGCGCATCTACATCATATGGATGGAAAACAACTGTCATAATACTGACTTAGTACAGGCATTTCCTTAAACAAAAATGGTGGACAAAATCTGGTTTTATAGCTAGCACAACCTCTTACTTGTTTGACAGTTCGAACTGAGTTGTATCATATTCACAAAAATGTATGAGCAAAACAAAAGGACATGATAGGTGAGAATGTCTAAAATAGGGGTACATGTCAATTTTGTGTTATAATCTTAATCTAAATTCAAACAAACAGATATTTGAAGATGGCGACTCCCACAATGAAGTTCTTTAGTGTCTGAATTAATGCCAATAGTGAAAAAGCAATAGTATATGATTTAAGAAAACTAACAGATATTACTTGGAATTAACTTCAACATACTTAGTTAATCTATATATGTAGCGCCAAGCTGTAATCTCTATCCCGGATTTTAAATTAGTTTAGATATGCTTTCATTAAAACATACTTACAAAGATGACCTGTATATATATATCTAGCAATGGAAAACCTAGTTGTACTTCCTTCTGTAATCATATTCCTGGTCCTTGCCAATATTTTTCTACATCAAAACTATATAGCTATGTTTTAAAACATTCAATATCCGTGTTAGATATCATGCTTATATAAGAGACACCCTTGTTCATGTCAATCGTGACAGAAAACGAATCAAAGTTGGGTCTAAAGTACAAGGAGATTATGCTTCAAAATCGAAAGTAGATTTTTTGAAAAAAAACGATATCCTATCTCGCACGTGATAGTTTAAATTATATGATTAGTTTGTAAATAGTAACTGTAATATAATCGATGAATAATATACCTTCACGCATCAAGGGTACGAATATGATTGTTGAATATAAACTCTTCATAGATAATATGTTTTTAGTATGCATGACACGCGTTTTGTTTACAAAAGACTCGTCAGTTACGCTCGAATCACAAATGTCGATAAGGAGATTTAAGATTATAATATTAACGTCCTTTCTCTCTGATAAGGGATGGGTTATTGTCTGTTTAATAATAATAACAATTGATAACAACAGGTTACACTAAACTAGTGTAGCGATACAATTAGATCTTCAAGCTTATAGAAATTATACGATTAAAAAGTAAAGTTGATAACCATTATATTCACTTTTAGCCTAAGAACTAGCTAGTTCACGTAATTAATCAAAAGTAAATAGTTACTCTAGTAATTTATTTATTACATTTCGATAAGAAAAGCGATAAGTGTAAGAATAACACACGTCAAATAGAACGAAAACGATTTGACATATATATTTTGGTTAATCTAAACAAAAATTGATTTAGATTCAAGCCTATCTACCCTACCATCCCCTTCCATTCATTCATAATTTTTTTCCTTCGAAAAAGCTTTTTTGCCCACAAGGTACAAATGATAGGCACTTGCCCAAGGTTGCCTGTGTCAAAAGACTCAGGTTGGTAAAGTCACGGAACATTTTAATTGAGGTCAAAAGTTGCGCTGACCCTACCATCCCCCTTCTTTCCTTCTTAAAATTTTCCCTACGGCAAAGCTTTTTTGCCCAATAAGTACAGATGATAGGCACTTGCCCAAGGTTAACTGGGCCCAAAGACCCAGGTGGGTAATGTTACGGAACATTTTTCTTTGAGGTCCAAAGTTGGGGTAGGGATCCTACCATCCCCCTTCTTTCCTTTATTTAATTTTCCCTTCGGCAAAGCTTTTTTGCCCACTAAGTCCAAAAGATAGGTTTTTGCCTTAGGTTGCCTTGTTCCAAAGATCAAGGTGGGTAAGGTTACGGAACTTTTTTAATTAAGGTCCAAAGTTGGGAAAGCTTGACCCTATCTCCCCCTCCTTTACTTCATATTTTTTTTTCCTACGGCAAAGCTTTCTTGCACACTAGGTACACATGATAGGCACTTGCCCAAGGTTGCCTGGGCCCAAAGACCAAGGTGGGTAAAGTTACGGAATTTTTTTAATTGAAGTCCAAACTTTGGGTAGGGTGACCCTACCATCCCCTTTATTTCCTTCATAAAATTTTTCCTACGGTAAATTTTTTTGCCCACTAGGTACAAATGACAGGAACTTGCTAAAGATTGCCTGCGCTCAAAGACCCAAGTGGGTAAAGTTACAGAACATTTTAAATTGAGGTCAAAAGTTGGGCTAGGGTGATCCTACCATCCCCCTTTTTTAATTCATAAAAAAAAATCCCTACGGCAAAGATTCTGTCCCCACTAGGTACAATTGATAGGCATTTGCCTAAGGTTGCCTGGAACCAAAGACCCAGGTGGGTAAAGTTACGGAACATTTTTAATTGAGGTCAAAATTTGGGTAGGGTGACCCTACCATCCCTCTTCCTTCCTTCATAAAATTTTCCCTACAACAAAGCTTTTTTGCTCACTTAGTACAAATGATAGGCACTTGCCAAAGGTTGCCTGGGTCTAAAGGTCCAGGTGGGTTAAGTGACGGAACTTTTTTAAATTGAGGTCCAAAGTTTGGGCAGGGTAACCCTACCATCCCCCATTTTCAATTCATAAAATTCTCCTTACGGCAAAGGTTTTTTGCCCAATAGGTACAAATGACAGGCAATTACGCAAGGTTGCCTGGACCCAAAGACCCAGGTCGGTAAAGTAACGGAACATTTTAAATTGAGATCAATAGTTGGGGCAGGGTGACTCTTCTATCCCCTTTCTTTAAAACATAAAAAAAAATCCCTACGGCAAAGATTTTGTTCCCACTAGAAACAATTGATAGGCACTTGCATAAGGTTGCCTAGACCCAAAGACCCAGGTGAGTAAAGTTAAGGTACATTTTAAATTGAGGTCAAAAATTTGGGTAGGGTGACACTACCATCCCGCTTCTTTACTTCTTAAAATTTTCCCTACGGCAAAAGTTTTTTGCCCAATAAGTACAGATGATAGGCACTTGCCTAAAGTTGCCTGGGCCCAAAAACCCAGGTGGTTAATGATACAGAAAATGTTTCTTTGAGGTCCACAGCTGGAGTAGGGGATCCTAACATCCCCCTTCTTTCCTTCATTTAAATTTCTCTACGACAAAGCTTTTTAGCCCACTAAGTACAATTGATAAGCACTTGCCTAAGATTTACTGGACCCAAAAGAACCAGGTTAGTAGAGTAACATAACTTTTTAAATTAAGGTCCATAGTTGGGTCGGGTGACCCTACCATCCCCCTTCTTTTATTCATAAAAAAAAAATACCCTATGTCAAAGATTTTGTACCCACTAGGTACAATTGATAGGCACTTGCCTAAGGTTGCCTGGATTCAAAGACCCTAGTGGGTAAAGTTATGGCCCCTTTTTAGGTCCAAAGTAGGGGTGGGGTGACCCTACCACCTCCCTTCTTTAATTCAAGGAAAGTCCCTACTGCAAACTTTTTGTCCACACTAGGTACACTCGATAGCCTATTGCCTAAGGTTGCCTGGACCCAAAGACCCAGGTGGGTAAAGTTAAGGATTTCTTTTTTATTATTACAAAGTTGGGGTCGGGTGACCTTAAGAACCCCCTTCTTTAATTCATAGCATAGTCCCTACGACAAAGCTTTTGTCCGCACTAGGTAAACTCGATAGGCAATTGCCTAAGGATGTCTGGACCCAAAGACCCAGGTGGGTAAAGTTATGGAACTTTTTTAATTGAGGTCCAAATCTTGGGTTTGGTCACCCTACCATCTCCCTTCTTTAATTCATGGAAAAGTCCCTACGGCAAAGCTTTAATTCGTGAAAAAAAATGTGTATGCCGAAATGCTTTGAACCACACCAGATACATATACATGTACAATTGAATTGCACAAAGTTTACCTGATTAGATGATGCATGTGAGTCAATCATGTCCAATATGTAGCAATCAATCAATATCTTCGATATTGGCAATGTTGACATGATATCGCATCGATATCGATGTTTGCTTCAAACATCCATGACACAATCAAACAAAGCCGGATGTAAATATCATCAATTTTCATAAGATAAACTCATATATACCAGATGTCGACGATATCAACAAAGTCGAATCGATTTCGATTTGATATCGAAGCTTGCTCTATACATCCATCACGTGCACATAACCATATTTCGATATTGCATGAATGCTAGATATTTGAAGATTCATCAAAGTGGAATGAAATGTGTGCCAAAACATTCTTACTATTAACGCACAGAGATATCTGGTCAGACCATTCAGACAGCAAACCACAGTGATCATAACCTTCGTGCAAACTGGGGTTAGAATAGCACACAGATCAGCTGACAGAGATATAACACCTCACGGAAGGAGAAGAGATAAATCTGATAAAACCAACAGTTAGAAGAGAAATGTTACCGCCACGGAAGGAAAATATTAAGTAGCCAACTAGTGTAAACAAAGGGATATGGAAATCTTTCGATGATGATCTCCTGGAAAACATCTTAGAAGCAAAATTAGTAGGAAAGTTGAGAGCAGTGACGTTCATTATTTACTTCGTAGGAAAGGAGAGATTTTGGGTTGATTACATCTGGAAAAAGAGAAAGAACACGAAGTCAGAGTAACTGCAGACAGTAGAAGAACAGGGATCTGAAAGTTGACTTCAAAAGGTTAAATAATAGGTAAAGAGAAGTTATGAAGTAGGAAAGGTTACCTCCACAACAGTTAAGGAAAGAAACCTGGGGAAAATTTAAAACACTAACAAGAGCAATAACATATATACTGGTAACATATATACAGAAATAAAGGGGCAAAGGAACGAGTTAAATTCACAGCACAACCGTTTCTGTCTATGATGAGATTGTTTGGTGCCAGAGGAGTTTTTTTTTTTTTTGGAAAACTCAAAGGATGAAGTCGAAGAATAAAAAAAAAAAAAAACACAAAGTGATGAAAGGCGGAAGATCTGGAAGAATGTAAGAAACTGGCAACGCCAGAGGAACGAATATAACTATTTGCAATTGATGAGTCAGAATTGAAGTTTAACAATGTGCAGGATGTTTTCAAGAAAGCAAGAGCAGTATCAGGGCCATACAGTATATGTTCCAAGCTAACCAGACGGTTCTGGAAGTTTTTGAGAGTAGTTTGGAGAAGAAGAAAGATGATAGATGCATGGTATAAACAGATAGATGTTTTATTCCGAAGGGAGAGAACTCCATGAAACTTTAGCTGTTTAGAATCATCTCTATACTGAACATCGAGGGTAAAATCCTACCAGTTTTAGCAAAGAACAACAATGTTCCTGCTAAGCAATGAATGCATAGACCTATCGGTTCAAAAATGAGACATGCCAGAGGTACATTTTTTGTATCCGGATATAATGAACATACTAGTGTTTTGACACAGGTCTTAAGAGAATCATAGGAGAAGAAAAGCGACTTTGACTAGACCTTGCTTGTGCTTACGGATTCATACCTCACAAACTGGTAGATTTGACATTGCAGATATACTTTGTGCCAACCACAACAGGACAATGCTGCAGGAAAATTTGATCACATTGGGATGGTATTTACAGTAGGAGATTTCAACACAGCTTGGCCGAGACTATGAGAAGGAATATTAACGGGATTTACATTGTCAAGTATTGTTTGCAGCAGCTGTGAATCCTCATTATGAAGTCAGTGGAAAAACAAAGAAGAGGACCATTAATGTCATCAGGTAGAAGACAACCACCAATAAGAGCATTTATAGATGACCTGACTGTTAATTATTGTAAATTATGAAATGAATCTCCCTCATGCAAGGCTCTGATTCCTTTCACGGATTTGGCTATACTTTTTGGACCTTTTTGATTATAATAGCTCTACATCTTTTATATAAGCTTTGGATTTCAAATATTTTGGCCACGAGCATCACTGAAGAGACATGTATTGTCGAAATTCGCATCTGGTGCAGGAAAATTGGTACCGTTAATGTTATTACTACCACTGGGTCGATGCCTCTGCTGGTGGACTGTAAGTCCCAGAGGGTTTCACAAGCCCAGTAGCCAGCACTTAGGTATTGGCATGAAAATACGGATTTTTTGTGCAGTTACAAAATGTTTGAAATTATTATAAATTAAGGAATGTATCTCCCTCATGCAAAGCTCTGATTCCTTTCATGGTTTTAGGCTATACCTTTTGGACCTTTTGGATTATAGCTCTTCATCTTTTATATAAGCTTTGGATTTCAAATATTTTGGCAACAAACATCACTGAAAAGACATGTATTGTCGAAATGCGCATCTGGTGCAGGAAAATTGGTATCGTTAATGTTATTACTAGTGTTGTCAACGGTTGTTCGAACGACAGAATACCGAGTACCAAAAACGCTAACCGGTTAACCGGACTTTTTTTTCAATTTTAATAGATTTAATATAAATTTGTATTGAAATCATTCAACAGTTGTGTTTACTTTAAAAATTGTCGTCGTGGTAATTAATTTGACGAATCAATTGTCCAGTATATTGATTGGTATTGTTTTAATCCAAAAACATAAAATTAATTAGAACTTGTCTCTCAGCTCGGGGCAAGATATTAATGAAACATAATTAGTTTCATGTTTTTTAACAGTCGGTTTTATAATCAGTAATACGATTTACTTCATTATTTCATTTTTGATCTTATATTGTGTATACCTACATCTGAATGTGCAATCTCCGTTGTGTAAGTCTTTGTCATTCTTTAAACTCAGAAACTGTAAAAAGCAAACCAACGTGTAATCAATGTATAATTGATGGTACGAATATCAGGATTAATACCCTGAGTATTTGGGTCCAGGCAACCTTAGGCAAGTGCCTATCGAGTGTACCTAGTGGGAACAAAATCAAGTGCCTAAAGAAGAAAACTGCGTGTAATATAGTTGTAAGCTTTTATTACTACAGAAAATCTAACTACAACAAAAAATACTTGACGTTCCGAATTCTGTCTGTCTGTCTGTCTGTCTGGTTTTTTTTCTTTTCTCTTCAAACACATATATAAGCTAAAAGGTTAAATTGTATCGTTACACTAGTTAAGTGTGAACTATAATTGTTATTCATTGTTCAAACATGAAGACAACAAACCCATCTCTAATCAGAGACCACTAAAAAGAAAAAGGATAAGCTAAAAAAAATGTTTTAAATACAAGAATAACTAATTAATTTTGTTTGTGTTAAAATGGTGTTACATTTCGTCTTCCTACTGGATATAATTGTCTTTAGATTTCAAAGTAAGTTTGGTGTTATTGCAAGTCTTCGGTTTTTAGGCATCATCATGTTTGCGCGTTTTCTTATTGTTCGCTGGCTTATAATTGTTCGCTAGCTTGAGTCTGGTTAAAAATAATAGACACTTATTAAGCAAATTATTTCATTAAAACATCAAAAGAAAGAAATTAAATTTATATTACAAAATCTATTTCATATATTGATTTTATTGACTGCCAAAAGTTTCAAATAGCATTTATCAAAAGATGGTATCGTGTTATCAAGAAAACAACATAACTTATTCATTTGACATTAAGTCAATTATTTATATATAACAACTTATTGTTGTATAGTTATACTTCTATTTGATTAGTTTTGTATGAAATGCTTAGTCATTATGCTTTTTTTCTAAATATAAAAAAGGTAGTGGCTGTTTATATGATCTCTTAAACACAAAAGAAAATGATAAAAAAATCAGTGGCTAATTCGTCGGTCTCTTAACATAAAGTTAGTGGTTTATTTGTCGTACAGTAAGTTTAAAGTTAGTGGCTCTAAAACAAAGTAAGTGACTTATTTGTCGGTCTCTCAACATAAAATACACATGTAAATGAAAATATGAAACATGAAAAGCTAGTGGCTTATGTGTCGGTCTCTAAACATGAAAAGCTAGTGGCTTATGTGTCGGTCTCTAAACATGAAAAGCTAGTGGCTTATGTGTCGGTCTCTAAATATAAAAGTAAGTGGCTTATTCGTCAACCTCTAAACATAAACAGTGACTTATTCATCGGTCTATAAATATAAACAACAGTTAGTGGCTTATTCGTAAGTCTCTTAACATAAACAGTTAGTGACTTATTCATCGGTCTCTAAACATAAACCGTAAGTGGCTTATTCGTCAGTCTCTAAACATGAAAAGCTAGAGGCTTATTTTCGGTCTCTAAATAAAATGTTTTGTTTTCTTTTCTCTTCAAACACATATATAAGCTAAAAGGTTAAATTGTATCGTTACACTAGTTAAGTGTGAACTATAATTGTTATTCATTGTTCAAACATGAAGACAACAAACCCATCTCTAATCAGAGACCACTAAAAAGAAAAAGGATAAGCTAAAAAAAATGTTTTAAATACAAGAATAACTAATTAATTTTGTTTGTGTTAAAATGGTGTTACATTTCGTCTTCCTACTGGATATAATTGTCTTTAGATTTCAAAGTAAGTTTGGTGTTATTGCAAGTCTTCGGTTTTTAGGCATCATCATGTTTGCGCGTTTTCTTATTGTTCGCTGGCTTATAATTGTTCGCTAGCTTGAGTCTGGTTAAAAATAATAGACACTTATTAAGCAAATTATTTCATTAAAACATCAAAAGAAAGAAATTAAATTTATATTACAAAATCTATTTCATATATTGATTTTATTGACTGCCAAAAGTTTCAAATAGCATTTATCAAAAGATGGTATTGTGTTATCAAGAAAACAACATAACTTATTCATTTGACATTAAGTCAATTATTTATATATAACAACTTATTGTTGTATAGTTCTACTTCTATTTGATTAGTTTTGTATGAAATACTTAGTCATTATGCTTTTTTTTCTAAATATAAAACAATTGCCGGTAGTAAAAGCTAGACAATTGTTTAAAGGTACATCGTTAAAATTTAAATCCGTAAGAATCAGTGAAGCGTATTTTGTAAACACTCAGGAAATATACCTGTATATGAAAAGAAAAAGCCATTTAATACCTTTCTGTAAACATACATTTAAAAGTAATAAAAATGCTACATATATGGTAAAAGGTTTTTACCAAAAAATGAATAAAAAGCCCACTGAAAAAGCAAGGTATAAAAATGATATACAAATGTAAAGCAACAGCTGTATATTATATATGGAAAATATTTTGAAAACTATGATTAGAAAATGCTACTTACCAGATCAAATGCTCAATCAAATTTTTTTTAATCCAAAATGAAGAATAATCTACATATAAGCACGGTCAATGCCAATGGCCTGCAACAACCTGAAAAAATAAGTAAAATTATAAGTTGGTCAAATCAACAACAAATGATATTCTATTCATACAGGAAACCCATTTTACAAATAAAATGAAGTTCACATTAGAAAAAGAATTTGGTAAAAATCTTTTTAGAAGCGACGGGACAAGCAATTCACGTGGGGTAGCGATATGGATAAAAGATAAAACCAAATTCAAATACATAGATGAACATAAAGACTTAGAAGGGAGAGTCATTATGATTAATATTGAAATAGATGAAAATATTTACACATTAGTTAATATCTATGCTCCGAACAGATTGAGAGAAAGAAATAGTTTCTTTAAAACAATAAAAGTGTTTATTAATAAATACGGACTTGGGCAAGTCATTCTAGGAGGTGATTTTAATGACATTTGGTCATTGCTAGATACAAAAAATAAAACTAAATCTTCCAAAAAATTTTATAAACCTGTAACAAGTTTAAAAGGGCTAATAAAATCATGTAAACTAATTGATATTTGGAGAAATAAAAATAAAAATACTAGACAATTTACTTGGTGTAGGAAAGATAGAACAGAAGCTACCAGAATTGATTATTTTTTTGTTTCTAAAGAAGTACAAAAAACTGCAAAAGTTGTGATATTAGACCTATTGTCCAAAAAATAACTGACCATAATGCAGTGTCACTCAAAATAAATACTGAAAGAGGAAATAAAGGACGGGGGTATTGGAAGTTAAATGCTCGCATAATGAACAATGAAGAATATGTTTATGTTATTAAAAAGCTAATATCTAAATATGAAAAAGAATTAACCAACTGTGATGATTTGGGGATTCTTTGGGATAATTTGAAAATAGAAGTAAGGGATGCAAGTTTAGACTATTGTAAAAGAAAAGCTAAAGTAAGAAAAGATGAGATAAATGTTCTAGAAACAAAGTTGAATAACCTAAATAATAAAATAAATGATAGTATTGATATAAATAAAACATTACAAAAAGAAATAGAGAACGTTGAAAATAAGTTAGATACTCTGTATAAAGATAAGATTAAAGGGCAAAACATAAGGTCAAGGGTAAAATGGTTTGAAGAAGGTGAAAAAAATAGTGCATATTTCTTGGGGCTAGAAAAGAGTCGTCAAACAAAAAAAGTTGTTACTGAATTATATGATGAAAATGGTTTGGCTACTAAAAATACTATAAAAAAACTTTATAAATCAACTAATCCCTGTGATAATGAGGTTAAGAAGTATATAACAGAAACAGAAATATCAAAACAGCTAGATGAATCAGAAAGCAATCAATGTGAAGGGGAAGTAACTGAGAAAGAATGTACAGAAGCAATTTTTAAAATGAAGTTAAATAAATCCCCTGGCCTGGATGGTCTGACGGTGGAATTTTATAGGCAATTTTGGAATAATTTAAAAAATATTATGGTTAAAGTATTCAATAATAATCATGAGAAAAAAGAACTTACCAATTCACAAAAAAAGGTGCGATTTCCTTAATATATAAAAAAGATGACCCGCTTTCATTAAATAATTACCGTCCAATTACATTACTTAACATAGATACAAAACTACTGGCTTATGTGTTAGCACAAAGACTAAAAAAAGTTTTACCATCTATTATAAGTCTAGACCAAACTGGATATGTAAAAAATAGATATATTGGTTTTAATATAAGGCAAATTCAAGACATAATTGATTATTCAGAGAAATTTAATATAGAAGGAGCAGTACTATTTCTAGATTTCAGTAAGGCTTTTGATTCTTTAGAATGGATCTTTATGACAGAAACTCTCAAAAAGTTTGGATTTAAAAGTGGATTTATCAGATGGGTTGAAACTATGTATAATGATATTAAAGGGTGTATTTTGAATAATGGGTGGGTCTCAGATCCATTTAAAATATACCGCGGTATTCGACAAGGGTGTCCGATTTCTGCTTTACTGTTTGTTATAACTGTTGAATTAATGGCCATAAGATTAAGAAAAAATAAAGAACTTAAGGGAATAACAATAAAATTAGACGGACAATCTTGTAATTTAAAAATCTGTCAATTAGCAGACGACACAACATTATTTCTTCAGTCTCGTAAAGATATAAGTCTAGCTCTCAGTATAATAGAAACATTTGGAAGTCTATCAGGGCTGAAACTTAATAGGAATAAAACAGAAGGAATATGGTTAGGTAGATTAAAAAGCAGTAAAGATAAATATGAAAATATAAACTGGACAAATAAACCAGTCAAAAGTCTAGGTATTTATTTTGGATATGATGATAAGGAATGTCAAGCATTGAACATAGAAAAAATCTTGGATAAAATTACAAAACTTGTAGACAGATGGTCAAAAAGAAATTTAACATCGCTTGGAAAAATTTTAATTGTAAAAGCTCTTCTGCTACCAAATTTAACTTATTTTGCTACTAATGGTATTATTACTAAAGATAAGTTGCAAATTATCAACAATATAATTTATAGGTTTGTTTGGAATGGAAGAAAAGATCAAATAAAGAGGTCAATATTAACAAAAAAATTATGCTGAAGGGGGTTTAAAAATGATTGATCTGGAGTCTTATATAATGTCAATACATATAAAATGGATTAAAAAAAATAATACAATCAGAAAATGCTAACTGATCAGTGTTGCCTAAATTATACCTGAATAAGTTTGGCAAAAATTTGCTAATTTTCAAGATAAATATAAGAAACATAAAATTAATTGATAAAAAAAATATCGAACAATACACCACTATTCTATCAAGAACTGATAAAATCATGGATTCGTGTAAATCTGAATGAAGCTAAAAATAATAAAATATGTAACTTTTTAGAAATCAGAAAGCAAATAATATGGGGCAAAAGTTTGATAAAATTTAAAGGATAATGTCTGTTTTTGGATAAATGGATCGAAAGTGATATTTTATTTATAAATGACATAATTGACAATAGAGGACAAATATCAGAAAAAGTAATCAATTTAAAACTAAAAAACAAAAGTAATTGGATTGCTGAATTTTCAAAACTTAAAAAAGCCATACCAAATCACTGGGAGGAGAAGCTTAAAACTGAGAGATCATTCAAAACTATAGTAAATATTAACAAAGAAAAAATTAGATTAAGAGACCATGAGGATATACTGGGCATTAATAATAAAGATATTTATAAGATAGTGCAAAGTCGAATAAAAACAGAAACACCCATTGGTTTTTTGAAATGGGAAAAGATATTACATACAGGAAATATAAATAGTGAACTCAAAGACACGATAAAATTCACTTTTGAATACTTAAAAGATAATAAAATTAAGATGTTCAGGTGGAAATTAATGCACTACATCTTGGCAAATAAAGAGCTATTATTTCAATGGAAAATTTCTGAAAACAGCCTTTGTTCATATTGTAATGAAAAAGACAACTACAAACATTTTTTCATCACATGCGCATATAACACAAACTTCTGGCGATCAATGAGAGATATAATTAACAAACTGGGTATTGACAAACATGTTATAAGCCTACACTCTCTAGTAATAGGATACAAGATTCATGATGATGCTTATTTTGGACTCAATCACTTGCTGAGCTTAATGTTTTTTTTCAGTCTATAAATCACATTATAAATCCAATAATAAGTCAAAAAAAAATAGACATAGTGAAAATTTTGAAATATGAAATCTCGAGTACAGTTGAATTATATTATACGGCCAATATAGAAATAAACAAAATGTTAAAAAAAAGTGTTGCAGATCTTGAAATAAACAAAATTAAATTTTGGAAAAAAACAGAATGTATGTTCTAGAATGTTAATATTGTGTACTTGTTTTCAATATTTCACCAGTGGACCAGTAAAAAAATATGCTACTATAATATAAGTATAGATGTCTATGTACAAAAAATGTATGAAAACACATGTAGATACATTGTACATGTAAATGTACAATGTATGTGAATGCATCTTTCTGTAAAGGTCTTTATACATGTTATATGTGTGAACATGTATGTATGTAACTAGAGCATATGTGTGAATGAATATATATGTAAGTGTGAATGCATGTATGTAGGTATGTAAGTTATGTATGCATGAAAGTGAAGTATAAAATTAATTTGGAAAGAAAAGGGGGGATAAAAGTAAAAAAATAAATAGTTTTCAGACAATATTCAACATGTATCCTATCATATCTGTACAACAAAGATTCTGTACATTTTCATGTTTAATGATGTTTTTCTTTTTCTTAATATGTGAAACTATATGAACATTAAGGATAATTCTAATGTTTACAATATAAAGGTCATAGACAGGTCACAGACTTTTCACAGGTAATAAAATTGGGGTCAAATTTGTAAAATCAAAAATCATGACAAAAGCTTATAAGAAACAAACAAAAACAATACTTTACTTACGATTCTTTAGTATTAATAAACACTTCCAAAGAATTGTATAAATCCAAAGGTACGAATTAACAAAGATTAACAGAAACAGTAACCACGCTGTATCTCATTCATATTTTCATATGTTTCAAAATTCTATTAAAAGGGAAGTGCTATTTTGCAGGTTGCAGGTTGCGGGTTGCGGGTTGCGGGTTGCAAGTTGCAGGTTGTGGGTGGCAGGTCACACATATGAATATTATATATGTAATAAAGTCATATTAGGGGAGTTAATGCATATAAAATATACCCAATGACTGCTAAATTTAATATTATTTATTTCTTACAGTACACATGCTGTAAGGTAGAAGTATTTTGTCAGTATTTAATTTTGTCCTTTTTTTTTTTTAATTATCTTCAAATTCAATAATCATCATTTTAATACACATCCATGTACCCATCTTTTGATGCTTATCATACTGCTCAATTGCTACTAACAGTTCTAAACATTGATTCTAGTGAAGTCAAAGTAATAAAAACTTCAAATTGACATAGGCTGAACAGGTTCTATAGAACGCATTAATCTGTCTCAAAATTAATAGTAACATAAACAATAAAATCCCTTTCAGTGGAAATTCAAATTTGCTTTAAATAACTATATGCCCTTTTTTGCCAAAACAGAAGCATCTAGCATCTAGCATCTCTAGCATTAAACACTGCAACTTTTTTTCTATGAAACTTTATTCGAGGTGAGCAACAAAAAAAAAAAACACACTTTCAGAAGTGTGTCCAGCTGCTTCAACGGCAATTTTCTGTATTTCTGTTTGGCCTCCCCAACTTTAAAATGGTTTGTCAGAGACAAAACACAATTATTTAGTTTACGTATATTTTCTCCAATACAGAAGTGACGTGCATTTTGTACTTAGATACTAAGGTGTACAAAGGGAAGCGTTTTAAATCGGGTGACGTCCTAGATTTCAGGTTTTATATCTTATTAGTATCTTCCAATTACAAGTGCACATCCTAGACATGTTTTTCAAATTATTATAACAAGTGAAACAAGTCATCACAGAAGAAACAAAAGCAACGAAACTGATCTTAACAAACATCATATGACTTTGTAGAAATCTATACTATTAAACGAGAAGACCTCATTTTGTGTGTCGCTTCTCTTCCTTCCGCGATAAATTAATCGTCATGCCTCTGTGTTCTATAGGTAACATGCATAGTCGCATTTGTCATCCATTCTTATGATTATTCAGATTGAGTTATTTTTGGAGAAAAACGACAAAAAAGAAGTCCGGATATTGATTCCGTCATCAGACTAACTTTTAGTCATAGATAAGACTTCCGGTTTGAAACATGCACAAGTACAACCAATCGTATGATAGATAACAAAAATGAAAAATAAATAAGCCAATCAGAGCTTTCTCCATATCATTGTGTTTAGATCGCAAGAACCACAACTATTATACCTCCTTAGAGTGGACCAATATTTTTGCGTTTATCTACATGTAAACTACGATTATACAACTTTAATATATAGAGACTCTCTGTATTCTGTCTACTGTTTTCTTTGAAGTGTTTACTAATTAAGGGGTCATACCAGTTGCATTTAAAATAAGTAAAACATGTGGAAACAAGAATGTGTCCATAGTACACGGATGCCACATCGGCACTATATTTACTAAGACTAAGTTTCGAGTTGATTGGACGTCAACTTCATCAAAAACTACCTCGACCAAAAACTTTAAGCTAAAGCAGGACAGACGGACGAACGAACGAACGCACGGATGCACAGACTAGAAAACATAATGCCAATAAATGGGACATAAAAATTTATTGTTGAAAGTGAAAGTAGGGATTTGGCAAAAATGAAAGTAGGGTAGAGATTAGAGGGGTAGGACCTTTTTCGGGACGTCGGGATCGGGTGTTTTTAAGCTCGGCATTTGGGGATTGGTCCTTACGGGATCAGGGATTATATTTTTCGATTTCAGGATTTCGGGATATGAATTTCTTTAAATTCTGCATCTCGGGATGTCATGTCATTAGCCGGGATTCCGGGATCCCTCCGACCACCCCTCAAATTAGCCTTAGTCGGTCTTAGTCATTTATACAAGATTCATATCCTACCATTTGCATGTCAATAAGGCTCTCAAAAGAAAAAGCACTGATGGATTGTCCTAGAAGCATATTTTATTATATATAAGCAGTTACATTTATTTCATGTTTGAAGCGGTGCAAATTTTTTAATATAATTTGACATTTACAAAAAGATGTATTGTAGCAAAGGAGAAGAATAATTGTGGTCTGAGGCCAGAAACACGAAAATAATTGAATTAAACAGAAAGGAAACACATATCGGACTTTTGAAAAAGGGGGAGGGCTTTTGCTACCTTTTATGAAATTCTCCATACATAATATCAAAACAAAAAAAAGAAATCATTCAACACAGTTCACAAGCTGTATATGCCCGCAAATTTCGCGGGTGTGTTCTAGTAAACTTATAAAAAGAGGTTATGATAAGTTTCAAACTACTAAAGATATTAAAGATGTGAAATGCAAGATTAAAAGATGCAGTGTTAAATGGTTTTAGAAAAAAGGAAAGTCCACTTACACTGGTAACTAAATATATCATCATACAGTAATAATTCTTAATAGAGCTACAAAGAAACCTTGGTAGGTTTAACAAGGAGATGAATATTGTAAAACAATGTTCAATAAAAAGTACAATGTCCCCACCCCCCACCCCCCACCCCCCCCCCCCCCACTCGCGTTTCACTTATATATTTAATATTTTTAAGTAGCATAACTCTTTTTAAAAAATGCGTTGTATATAATATTGCTGATTTTAAACTTTCATGATCATACTAGTATAAGTTTTATGAAAATCTAGTGAATTGTATCCGTGAGAACACTAGCAAGATATTTTTCCGTCATTGGACGAAATTTTAAGTCAGAATAGGCATCCGGTTTGCGTTTTTTTTCTGTACTTTGAGGTACATGACGTACAAAGACAAAATGAATAACGTGTATTTGCTATCTGCTATCATTTTCAAGTTTACTATCCGCGGCGGTCACTGAGTTTATTAAATAGAGAGGGTCTATATTATATGTCAATGACCGCCGTGGATCGATTAGTAAATTGAGAGTTGATAGTGAAAAGCAAATACACTTTATTTATAGTATATATATAATGTAAACGCTAACTTTATTGAAATCAATAGAAAGAAAAAAAATATAGTTTTGGCGGAAAAAAATTAGGAGCCGGGCTAGAAAAACAATTGTCATGTCCCATTGTACAGGTACTTTTGATACCTTTTCTGAAACTCTTCAGTCATTAAATCTTTTACAAAATTCATCGGGTCACTAAGTATATTAAATAGAGAGGGTCTATATAATATGTCAATGACCGTCGCTGGATTGATTAGTTAACTGAGATTTGATAGTAAATAGCAAACAAACTTTATTTATAGTAATGTATGTTCAATTTTTGGAATAAAAGGAAAAGGGGTTAACAATTGTTCTGTCCTCAAGTACCTATAACTTTTATTACCTTTCCTGAAATTCTCCAGTCATTAATTTGTTTACAAAAAATCATCCTACAACACTATTTATATAATAGTTCTTGAAAAACTGGTCATTATCGTGATATATGGACTGCCCACAGGACAGTGGTATTGACTAGGATAGTGATAATGACTGAGCCAAAGGCGAGGTCATTATCGCTGTCGCAGTCAATACCACTGTCCTACGGGTAGTCCATGTATCACGATAATGACCAGTTTTTCAAGAACTATTATGTTTATTTCATTGAGAAACCATGTTTTGGAAAATTCTCGTAAATTCAAAATGCCTTAAGCGAACTCGAGTTGTTGTACGATTTCTATGACAAAGAGTGAAGACCAGTCGTAGTAATATTGCCATTCATTTTAGTGCAATTTTTTAGTATATGAATATTAATCAAGTTATCTTTAATTTTATATTTAACGAAAACATATAATAAACAATTCAACAACTTAAATATAATATTAAAATCACGAACATGTTTCATAAAAGGTAAATCTCTCTAAACAGAGAAACCACGCCCCTGCGGTCATTAACAAAGAAATCACGCCCTAGCGGTCATTATCAGACGGAAACCACGCCCCAACGGTCAATATCAGACGGAAACCACGCCCCACAGGTCATTATCATGTAAAAGTTCGTTAACGACCGGTGTTCTGGTCCGTTTTTTCTGTTAATGACCGATGGAATTTATTACTGAAGAATAATGAATGCCATGTGACCCCGATTTATCCAATAAGGGAATCTTATTCTCAACCGATATGAAATAAACATACTTTCAACCACGCTCTGGATGCCCGCGATTTCGCGAGTGTTCTAGCATTTATCCTCCTTGGTTAAAATATTTCAGTTTGGGTTATTCTGTGAGGAAAACGAAAATATATGCGTCCATATATTGTTTCCGTCATCGGACTGACTTTTTGAGAAATATAAAAGACTTCCGCTGCCCTTTAGGCCTGTTTTGAAATTAAACATATGATAATTTGCATAAGTACTTGGGACAGAACAATTATTTTTTGCGTTTTTCTGTATACTACGATCACACATATATTAAAGTGTATTTGTGATTTATATATATTATCCATTCCAATAGTTTTCTTTCCACGGCGGTCACTGAAATATTTCTGTATACTACATACATAATATACTATGAATGAATTGTATACATTTGCAATAATTTAGTATTATTTCCAATAGTTTACTGGGTTGACTTTTAATATATATGTTCCGGACCAAACGAGTTTTTGGACCATACGCGTATGGTCATGACCATATGCGTATACTCATATGGTCCGACCTTACGCGTATGGTAAGACTGTACGCGTATGGTCGGAACATATGAGTTTATACTCGTTTGGTTATAAACGGGCCGGACCATATGAGTATTTGGACCATATAGGTATATATTTTAATAATATGCATGAGAAAACTTTATAAAATCACAATGATTGCTACATGCAATTGTATAATTTACAATTCAAATAACATTAAATATTGATGCCAAAGTTAGTTTTCATCGCTAATTGTATTCTTGCATGGATGCGTAGGGTGACATTTACGTCCACACGGTATCATAGCTTTTCTAGGGTCCTGGGTCAATCCGATGTGTCTACGCTGAAAAAGCTCTAGATCTCCAATATCGCAACATGACTGAAGTACATCATATCACCAGACAACTTTAAAAAATAAACTAGTGTCCTGCCGGTGACGTCATTCATTTTTTTTTTTTTTTAAAGAAAACACGTATAAGTATTAAAAATTATGAATATTGCACTGCTAATGCTAATCATATTAAGTTTCAAAAGTAAGCAATTTATTAGACTCTTTATCCTGTCGACTTTTACATCAGGTTATAGTAAAACAGTTGACTTCTTGTGTAACAGTTCATTAAGATATTTTTGAAAGTTATCTTCCCAGGTCGACATTTTGCCATTCACTCGTAATAACATATCGGCAATGAAAAAAAAAATGTGTTTACTATAGTTTTGACTAGTGATGAAATTTACTGTGTAAAACTGCTTATTTTATTTTGTTAATCTTGTTATTACTAATTTGTAATGAAAAATGACCTTTGGTAGTGTCTTTTTAATGACGTGACAACTAGACGGGTTATATAAAGAGGTAAGCATAAATGTACCTGTTAATTACCCCGACCATACGCGTATGGTCGGACCATATGAGTATATACCCATATGGTCATGACCATACGCGTATGATCCAAATACTCATATGGTCCGGAACATATACATATATCAGTGACCGTTTTATATAGTAAATATATGTATTTATCAAAGTTGTACAAAATCGAACATGTAAAATGTTGTTTGTTTATAGTTAACACGTGTTTGGTTAATTATAGTAAGGTCGGTTCGATTGGGATATTGAGTTCATGCACGAGTGAACTCGTGTGGTTTAAAGTCATTCGAGCCATTGCAGTCAAAGTGTACAGTAGCATTTTGCAAAATAAATAATATTATTAATCATATTATTTATTTTCAGATTTGTGGACCACAAGTATGGGGAACCAGTACAGGCTGCTTAATAGCTATATATTTATATGAACTTTCAACAATATTATACTCATATTTATAATAAAATGTGCGCTTGTCTCTGCAAGTGGCGTCTCCCGAGAGCACTTGTCTCTGCAAGTGGCGTCTCCATGTAAGAGTTTGTGGTTATTTGATAAATATTTTATGTTCGTTTGAGTTTACGAATTAGAATTTAAAGTATATATATGTATGTATGTTCATGGTATACAGAAAAACAGAAAGAATAAAAATCGGTATTTGGAAAAAGGGGGAGGGCAAAAAAAAAAATGTGCCCAGTCCCCAAGTACCTTTGACTTTTCATACCTCTCCTGGAATTCTCCAGTTATGATTTTTTTTACGGTTTACATGAGCTCTATTTTCTGTGTCCTAGTGTTGTTTAATTTAAAAGGATACCCTGACTTTAACATTGATCATAAAATTATGTAAATTAAATACACCCTCTCATGTAAATGCCTTCGTGGACACTGGTATATCTAATATTTAATTGAATTGTTCCGCAACCTCGCAACCTGCAAACTGCAACCTGCAAACTGCAACCCACAACCTGCAACTTGCAACCAGCTAGTCCTATAACATATGACCATGGGGGCATTATTTACTATTTCTATTTACTGTTCTGATATATTTTTTTTTATACTAGCATTAAAAAAAAAGGAAAATATCAGTATAAAAACGTTAAATATTAAATAAGAATGCGAAGTCATACGTTGTAGGACTAGAAGAGGCGGATTTAGGGGGGGCGGGGCAGGGGGCCCGCCCCCCTTCTTTTTGGAAAAAAAATTGGTTGCTTATATAGGGAATCATTGAAACGTGACTGGAGCGGGCCCCCACTTATGAAAATTTCTGGATCCGCAACTGACTAGCAACCTGCAACCTGCAACTTGCAACCCGCAACCTGCAACCCTCAACCTGCAACCCGCAACCCGCAACCTGCAACCCGCAACCTGCATTTTAGACAATTTCCTATTAAAAGAACCGATAACGGATTTTTCTCCGTAAATTTCACGACATATTGTCTGTAACATCTTTAAGTACTTCGATATGATTTTATATGATATTATGTTTATTTATAAAGTAATGATAGAAAATAGAAATGTATTAAATAAGATAAGTTTTACTGTATATTCTCCCTGGATATCAGTTATAATTGTATGTAACAGGAATACTTGATGGAATGCTGTACATTAAGTAATTTGTTAAAACAGCAAAGAGTGCAATAAAGAATTTATATAAAAAAAAAAAAAAAAAAAAAAAAAAAAAAAAAAAAAAAAAAAAAAAAAAAAGGTAGTGGCTGTTTATATGATCTCTTAAACACACACAAAAAAAAAAAAAAGATAAAAAAATCAGTGGCTTAACTCGTCGGTCCCTTAACATAAGGTTAGTGGTTTATTTGTCGTACTGTAAGTATAGAGTTAGTGGCTCTAAAACAAAGTAAATGACTTATTCGTCGGTCTCTCAACATAAAATACACATGTAAGTGGCTCATTCGTCAGTCTCTAAACATGAAAAGCTAGTGGCTTATTTTTCGGTCTCTAAATATAAACTTTGTAAGTGGCTTATTCATCGGTCTCTAAACAAAAACAGTTTGTGGCTTATTCGTCAGCCTCTAAACATAAACAGTTAGTGGCTTATTCATCGGTCTCTAAACATAAACAGTTAGTGACTTATTTGTCGGTCTCTAAACAAAAACAGTGACTTATTCGTCGGCTTTTTAACATAAACAGTTGATGACTTTTTCGTCGGTCTTTTAAAATAAAAAGTAAGTGACTTATTCGTCAGTCTCCAAACATAAAAAAGTGACTTATTCGTCGGACTCTTAACATAAATAGTAAGGGGCTTATTCGTCGGCCTCGTAACATAAACAGTAAGTGACTTATTTGCCGGTCTCTAAACATAAACAGTTAGTGACTTATTCGTCGGTCTCTAAGCATAAAAAGTAACTGACTTATGTGTCGGTCTCTCCACATAAACAGTTAGTGCTTTTCTGTCGGTCTCTAAAACAAATAAAGTAAATGGATTATTAAATCACAAAACGAGAATGTTGTGCTTTTGGCTGTTCATTTTTTTTATCCTGCAATTGGGTGTTCTACTTTACAGATACAGCCCTACATTTATCGCCATGCTGGATCTGTATACGATACAAATATCACTAAAACACTCCACCCGCTGTCTGACTGAGTATTGTATGAACCTGTGTGACCTCAGAATGTGTATTGCAGTCGCATTCAAATGACGTATCAATTGCGAATTAACGATAACTTAAATGTGTATGACTGTGTTACAAAAACAACCATGTCAATTTCAGCATGCATGTTTAGTGAATGTCGAGTCTGAAGCGTATAGGGCAACTCGTACACTCCTGTTTCAAATTGGACAATGTTTTGTTATTTGTTTTACTGTTGAAATTAGTTTAATTATGTTAAAATAGATAATTATTCACCTTGCGCGATTTATTATTGTTGACCATTCGAGATTCTTGTTTGGCGAACCCGTTTTAAGCTGAATGTGTGATTACCGTATCGTATTACTACACGGGCCTCAAGGGATTTCAAATAGAAAATTAATGCAAAACATGTGTTTTTGTGTCTTTCAAAACATATACATAATTAATTGCAGGATAAAGAAAATTATCTGTTTTGTGTCTTTAAATATCAGCTCTATTTGTACTCGGCTCGAAACAGATGTAATAGCTCGCTAAAAGCTCGAATACACTTTGTTTCCTAGCCTCGTACAAATACAGCTGATATTTAAAGACACTAAACAGTTATTGTCTATATAAATCCATCTAAGACATAGAAATCTGGTATTGTGGCAGATGAGACAAGTCTCTGCCATTTGTGAATGATCTGGATGTAAACAATCGTCATGGATTACTGTACGATCCTAAACAAAGGGCAACACTCATACCGTATGTAAAGCTACTTGAAGGAACCGGAGATTTGACAAAATCCATTTCTAGAAGAAATCAAAACATATGATTTATATGACAATTAGTGAAAGACAAATACAACAGACAGTGAACAAGTTGAACCACAAACACCGAACAACTGGCTCCTGGCTAAAGATTTCCTGTTTTGATTGGTTATTAGTCAGGTCGTTGATTTTCTGTCCAATTGTTTAACAGTTTATCACCCCGGTTGTTGCTTTTTGTTTTTTGATATGGCGTGTAATCCTCCGTCTCTTTTGGTCATGTCGGTGACTTTTATAGATGTCTATACGTTCACAGTATAGATTTTGATCATTCTTAAAGGCCATTCAGTGACCTTCAATATCTTTAACTTACTTCAGTTTGGGCAATGCATATAAAATTTAGAAAAAAGGTTAACATGTCGGCAACCATACCATTACTGTTTTAAGAATTTACTATTTAGAACAGTTTCTGTAGTGTAACGGCAAAACAGATTTCATTCATTTATTTATCTTAATATTCAGATGACAGAATAAGAAACAGTTTTGATTTTTTGAAAAACAAGAATGTGTATATAGTACATGGATGTCGCACTCACAGGAGCATTTACTATGTTCAGTGAACCCTGAAATTGGGGGTTAAACTCCAATTTGGTATTAAAATTAAAAAGGTCACATCATAAGGAACTTGTGAACTAAGTTTTAAGTTGATTGGACTTCAACTTAATCACAAACTAACTTGACAAAAAACTTTAACCTGAAACGGTTAAGACGGAAGAACGAACGAATGGACACACAGACCAAAAAACATATGGTCCCTAGGTGAGGGCATAAAAAGATATTTTAGCTTATTATACAACCGATCAAAAAAAAGGACATATAATAACCTTTCGAATGATACATACTATAACCTTAAATTTTTTTGTGTTTAATGTCATTCAATTTTCAAAAGACTGCACGAGTAAAAACCACCTGTAATTCCATATGTATCATTATTGATTATAAAAAATCAAATATCTTATCTTACGATAAACCGTTGAATTCCATATATATAACTGTACGATATACATTTATCTATTATAATCTGATGACCAAGGCAACGTTTTCAAATCTGTTATATTAATGGTCCCATTTAGAAAACGGTTTTTCCTCTAAAATGGTTATGTGCTACGAGGCATAACGTTTATTGTGATTAAAGTGTATTGTATGTGGATATATTCTACGCCACTATGTTGATGTATATGCTAAAAACTTTATTAGCTATTGTTTTGTTGTATTCAAGTTTTATACAAAGTAAGTAAATTTTTTTTTATTTTGACTTTTTAATGAAATTATCGCCTAGTTTTTTCTAAATTGCAAAATTGTGTCAATACTATTTGAGTATTGTTCCTACTTCTCCAGACAAGTTTGGCGGATTTGGCCATTCTGTTTCGACTTTTTGCAATTTTATTGGTCATCACGTACTAGTACTCCCTATTTTATGATTTCGTTATTGATTTTTTAAAATTCAATCAAAACGAAAATAACACGTGATATATTATGTGCGTCCGAATCGCTTCTCAACACTTTTATCTGAAACGCTTTACACTTGAAAGACAGGGACTAAAGGGACCTGAAAAGAATAGTCCAATTTCTTAAAGTTTCTGAATAGTTTCACACTTTTTATATATTTTCAACGGGGAAACCATCAGTAGATGTATATAACCATAGCTATAGTAAATAAAGAAAAACCTTGGCCAACCCTTGCCTGGGGAGAACGTTTAAGGATGTACATATACTTGGGTGAGGTTTTGGAATTCGTGTCAATTTTTCGGACTCCTTGGTGTTTTTCCATACAAAACAAGGTAAAATATTTTGCCTCATAACACCCATTTATATTTTTCATGTTATGTGATGAATATGGTTCACCTGTTTTATTTTACTAGTGTTCATTCTTATTTCTTTTATGAAGTTGAAACATTGTTATACGAATTCGTTATGTTTAAAAATTGAACAGTTGTCTGTGTTCTATTCTGTTTTGTTTACATTGCTTTGGAGATTTATAATATTTAAAATCAGAAACGGTCAGGTTGTGGGTCCGTGTATATCTGCGCCCAATCGTTTTTCGTTTTGAAATATCAAAAACAAAAAAACGAAAAACGAAAGTGTTTTCATTTTTCGTTTTTGATTTCTTAAAAACCAAAATGAAAAACAAAAGTGTTTTCGTTTTTCGTTTTTGATTTCACAAAATCAAAAACGAAAAACAAAAGTATTTTCCTTTTTCAATTTTGATTTCTCAAAAACTAAAATCGAAAAATGAAAGTGTTTTCATTTTTCATTTTTCATTTCACAAAAACAAAAAACGAAAAACGAAAGTGTATTCAATTTATCTTTCCCCCACACTGTTTAATTGTCATTCAAAAAATGACAATGTTGTCATTTGTCATTCATTTAAAGGTCGTTAAAGTATACATGCACAGCGGTTGTTAGATCAATACTACTTTAATCGAAGATAATGTCGACGGATGCAAAAGTCTGTATCAATCTAAACAATAAGGGTGCGTTAACTTTACTTTTAAGTTTGGAGAGGTTAATCTAAGATGATAATACAGAAGCGTAACTAGCCTCTTTTACAAATAAAGCAAACTATATATTGTTGGCGAGGGAAGGCCTCAAGGACCCCAGAAGAACTGGAAAAAATGATGCAAAATCATTCAGACCCTTTTTTAATCTAAAGCGCAAGTTTTGTTTTATCTTTTTTATTATGTTCTGGTCTCGGAGCAAACTATATAGATACCGTGTAAGACCTTTAGTATTTACATGTATGAACAATATCAAAAGACATATGTAGGATGAAGAAAAAAATAATGTAATCCACAAAGTCAAGTGTGTGGCTGTACGGTTAGTTTAAACATATTTATTAATAGTGGATTGGAAATTTTCTCCCCGGAACGGGGATCGAACCAGGAACTTATGTTTTTGTAGTCCGATGCACTAGCCTATGTTACTTTTGTATAATGAGGATCAATGGTATACATGTAGTTCCTCGTTGAAGACCCTCCAGCTCCTTTCAAGATGAAGAACAGGAATAAAAGCCCTGTTCATTAATAATTTGTATTTTTTCTATATATATATATTGTGTGCGATTTTGTCCTATGTACATTTAAAGGTCGTTAAAGTATACATACACAGCGGTTGTCAGATCAATACTACTTTAATCGAAGATAATGTCGACGGATGCAAAAGTCTGTATCAATCTAAACAATAAGGGTGCGTTAACTTTACTTTTAAGTTTGGAGAGGTTAATCTAAGATGATAATACAGAAGCGTAACTAGCCTCTTTTACAAATAAAGCAAACTATATATTGTTGGCGAGGGAAGGCCACAAGGACCCCAGAAGAACTGGAAAAAATGATGCAAAATCATTCAGACCCTTTTTTAATCTAAAGCGCAAGTTTTGTTTTATCTTTTTTATTATGTTCTGGTCTCGGAGCAAACTATATAGATACAGTTAAGACCTTTAGTATTTACATGTATGAACAATTATCAAAAGACATATGTAGGATGAAGAAAAAAATAATGTAATCCACAAAGTCAAGTGTGTGGCTGTACGGTTAGTTTAAACATATTTATTAATAGTGGATTGGAAATTTTCTCCCCGGAACGGGGATCGAACCAGGAACTTATGTTTTTGTAGTCCGATGCACTAGCCTATGTTACTTTTGTATAATGAGGATCAATGGTATACATGTAGTTCCTCGTTGAAGACCCTCCAGCTCCTTTCAATATGAAGAACAGGAATAAAAGCCCTGTTCATTAATAATTTGTATTTTTTCTATATATATATTGTGTGCGATTTTGTCCTGTGTACATTTACTCCACTTCTCTTTATTTTCTATTTAGGACCTGGACACGGCTCAATGCTAGTTAAGCCCTCCATACCAATGTTAAAGGTCATATGTTTTTTTTTTTTTTTTTTATTATTTGATGCCGTGGGATTGGGATTTTTAGCTTTAATGTAAACCATGTCCGGTTTTTAACTTGTATTTACAGCAAAGATAGCCAGTTTTGTGTGTGTTCTGTAATATACTGTAACAGTTTGATTTTACATGTCCGATAGCATCGTTACTTCTCAAAACATCTTCCGAACAATATCTGGACATCGGTGTCGTGGGCATGTACAATTGCCAAACCACACATGAACGTTCTTTAGTCTTCATAGATCTATTCCAACTTGAAGTCTTTTTGAGTCTACGACAAGCAGAACATGATATTTTATACCATTGAATATTGAAGCCATAGTCATGAAGATCGATTACTTGATTGGTGCTCCGTTAAAGTAGCCGCAGAACAAAAACGCGAGAGCTACTTTTGAATATTTCTACAATTTTAAGTAGTTTTCCACTCACAAAGTAACACAATGATATTTTCAACATTTATTAAAATATTTTTTTTTTACACTTTTTTACTTTTACGTTGTTTTAAAATATCAATTTGACTTGAATTTGGGATCGTTAACATGTTTAACCCCGCCACATTCAAAATGTATGTGACTGTCCCAAGTCAGGAGCCTGTAATTCAGTGGTTGTCGTTTGTTTATGTGTTACATTTTTGTTTTTCGTTCAATTTGTGTGCATAAATAAGGCCGTTAGTTTTCTTGTTTGAATTGTTTTACATAGTCATTTCGGGGCCTTTTATAACTGACTATGCGGTATGGGCTTTGCTCATTGATGAAGGCCGTACGATGACCTATAGTTGATAATTTCTGTGTTATTTTGGTCTCTTGTGGAGAGTTGTCTCATTGACAATCATACCACATCTTCTTTTTTTATATTTATATGAGTATATTAGATAAACATGTATATACCAAGCTAAGTCAGATTATATCTTGTTTTTCGTCTGACTATACAAAAGGCAAGGAGAGCTACTTTGATAGATCAGGTTGCAATTGACTGATAAGCTGTCTATATTAAGTAATGGGACAATGCATGGCATGAAGACATCACCAAATCACCGTATGCAATACTCAAAAAGACATCCAGAGCTTACCATATAGTCATCAACTACCCACCAACAGGCCTGGAGCTTTGGTTGGCTCTTAACTCAAATCCAAGAGCACAGCAAAATGTCAAAATATTCTATTCAAACTGGGTGACCTGGGAGAAAAACATTGAAATTGAAATACACACACCCCTCAACTTTTAATAAGGAGATTTTGTATTAATGCAAACGAGTCAACTATCCCACAAAGTTCAAATGTAGTGGATGTGAGCAATTATATAAAGGCAACCATATAATCTTCAACAATGAGAAAAAACATACGGTATTGTCGGCTACAATAGTCCATGAATTGAAAAATATGAAACAGTTCAATTGAGAAAAATAACGGCCTATTTTAAAACAACATGAATTAACAAAAACACATATAAAAGACATCAACAAACGACAACCACTGAAAGCAGGCACATGCAATATATTGGGGCGTTTAACATGCTTGTAAACAGCTGGCACAGTTGTTACAGCACAGCATAAGAACAAACTATACAAATCAGTGGAAAAGGGCTTAACGCATGAGATCGATACAAAACAGACAAAAAAAAAAGGTCTTACAAAAACACATACCGAATGTGGCAGGGTATTTTTACCTCGTTTTCAAACAATCAAAGTACTGAAGTACTGAACATCGAATGACTGAAAGTTCTTTTGGATTGTCACAAGCACTTGTCTCAGAAAAAAAATCACATCTCTATACCTGAAAGTGAAGTTAATGTACAGATATATTTTTTTGAAACTCAGTACACATATTCTATATCATATGATCTTTTTAATTTTAATGCCAAATATAGAGTTCTTACCCTCAATTCCACGGTCCACTAGACATGGAAAATGATAGTGTGAGTGGGGCATTTATGTACTATGGACACATTCTTATTCAAATCCTTTATTAAAGAAGTCAGTAAATTTACTACAGATAATACTACATTTGTAAATTAGACGAACTAATCTAATTAAAAGGTATATCTCTGATTTCGTTATACTAATGTGTATGAGAAAATTAATATATATATATTAATTTTAATAAGATTGTTGAACGAACGTGTTCAATCATAGGATTTTATTCTTGTCAATTTTTCCGAGCAGAGCGAGTCAAAAACAATTAAATAGACTCTTTCAAGCCAAAGTTAATATGTTTGCTATACACACATATGTTTTATTAAACTTGGTAATCAATTATTAATCAAAAATACAGTCCTAGATAATAAAAAATCATGAAATATTTGGTCTAGTAATAAAAAAATCACACAAAAAAACAGTAGTTGTCGTTTGTTGATGTCGATCTCGCTTCTCGTTTTTTAGCTCACCTGGCCCGAAGGGTCAAGTGAACTTTTCTCATATCTTGGCGTCCGTCGTCCGTCGTCGTCCGTCGTCGTAACTTTTACAAAAATCTTCTCCTCTGAAACTACTGAGCCAAATTCAACCAAACTTGGCCACCATCATCATTGGGGTATCTAGTATAAAAAATGTGTCCGGTGTCCTGGCCAACTAACCAAGATGGTCGCCATGGCTAAAAATAGAACATAGGGTCAAAATGTAGATTTTGACTTATATCTCAGAAACCAAAGCATTAAGAGCAAATCTGACATGGGGGTAAAATTGTTTATTAGGTCATTATCTATCTGCCCTGAAATTTTCAGATGAATCAGACAACCTGTTGTTAGGTTGCTGCCCCTGAATTGGTAATTTTAAGAAAATTTTGCAGCTTTTGGTTACTATCTTGAATATTATTATAGATAGAGATAAACTGTAAACAACAATAATGTACAGCAAAGTAAGACCTACAAATAAGTCAACATGACCAAAATGGTCAATTGACCCCTTAAGAAGTTATTGCCCTTTATAGTCAATTTTTAACGATTTTCATAAATTTGTACATTTTTACAAAATATTTTCCACTGAAACTACTAGGCTAAGTTCATTATAGATAGAGATAATTTTAAGCATAAAAAAATGTTTAGTAAAGTAAGATCTACGAAAACATCACCATCACCAAAACACATAGACCAAGGTGAGCGACACAGGCTCTTTAGAGCCTCTAGTTATATACATAGTTTAAACA